>OX235273.1:143358132-143379787 GCA_944472155.2 Trichobilharzia szidati
CGAGAGAATGTATGTATCGCTTTTGAATGCACAGGTCCGGTTTCAGATCCCGAACAGCTGATGCTTCACCTATGTACAGATGCCGTATACGAAGTCACTTTGTACACTACTGAGGGACTCTGTGAAGCATTCATGCAGGGATGCTCGATGTCCAGAGATGACAAGGTGTTCGAGGATCGAGCTGTTGCTATTCTTCTTTTCTCCTCTGGATAACTAAGCTGGGCAGTGTTCCAGAATACGTTTGTGGACTTGACTTTGCGTACGGCCAATATACTTTGCTCCACACGAGCAAGTAGATTCATAAATACTCATTAGACTGGATGAACTGTCTGCTGGAGACTGTGATGCGTAAGGTGGCTGTTGGAAATGTCTTCTCCAGACATCTAGAAAGATGGTTACCAAGCATTACTGCTTCGATGTCACGTTCGAATTCTGGGTTGATGAAGAGAGTTATCTTAGTAACAGTTGTGAATTTGGCGACAGAGGCTTTTCCTTCAGGATACTGTCTGTGAATCTTCTCTTTCATGTTTCTGTTTATAAATCTTGGAGGATACCCGTTCTCTAGTAGGGTTTCATGTAATAAATTTAATTCTTTCTCTATCATGTCTTCCGAACACATTTTTCTAATCCTTGAACTTAATGTACGTACCAGGTTTCGCTTTCGGATCAGTGGAACGAAGCTCTGGAAGTTGATTAACTGTCCCGTCCATGTTGGCTTGCGGTATATAGATCTTTGAATCGAACAGTCTTGCCTTCTGGTAAGTAGTACATCGAAAAATGGAAATTCAATGTTCGATTTACGCTATAAGGTGAATTTTACTGCTGGATGTGCTGCTTTGATGGTTTTGAGGAGGCAGTGAAAATCAAATTTTGCATAACAAATTATGAATGTACCGTCTACATGTATAAGTGCAATGGACTTATAAAAGGAACGGGGATATTGTTTTTAAGACTCACCATGAAGCGGTCGGCTAGAAATGGACTAGGAGGAGACCACATGGCTACACCATCTTACTGTACATTGAACTGTTCATTGAATTTGAACTGCATATTAAACGTAAACCTAAGAATTAGTGCCTTCAGGTAGTTTGTGGGAAGAGGAACTTCTAGGTTTTCGCTTTCGATGTAGTCGCAAATGAAGCATATTTTTTCGGTCAGAGGGATGCTTGTGAATAGAAAGGTGACATCTAGTGAAATCATTTATCTTTCAAATACGTTGATATCTTTCACTGAGTCGATGAAATCAAATATTTCGTTAAGGCTATATTTTGTCATATGTCTGCTTACTGGTTCAAGGATATCTGCTAGCTACTTCGCAATTTGATGATATGGTGAGTTTGTGGAGTCCTCAAAAAAATAAACTTATCCAAATTTTACTACTATGAAGGAAATGAACATATTGTACACTACTTTGTTTTAACCATAAACTCTGTACTTTGAATTTTACCTCGGGTTTTGAATGAATATATAATTCTGCCTTCGACTCTCCGTCTTCTCCACCATCTCAACTGCCGTCGAAAAAAAAAAAAAAAAAAAAAAAAAAAAAAAATTTTTGCAGGAGCGCCGTAGTTTCTTCCTACGTACTTCGGTCGACCTCCGGCAACGTCAACATTGGAGAATTAGTACTGGAGCAGTCTTCCCGCAGCACCTGGAGTCTATTACGTTTATTGTGGACTTTGGATCTTTGTAAACCCAAGTAACGAAACTTTAATATATTCTTCCCGTAACTAAACGGATTTGGTGTTTTATTTTCTATTTGAATTTGGGTAACTAAGCTAACAGAGTAAAAGATCCACCACAATAATTGGTGAGCCCGTTTACGAACCTTATTTTTTCTTTTTCGATGGTTAACCCGTTTTCGAACCTTTTTTTCGATAGTTAACTCGTTTTGAACATTTTTGTTGCTATTTTGGCGTTATAAACTCGCATTGCTTTAATTTCTGTTGCCACACGTCTTGCTATTTTGCATATCTCTATACTATATAAACGTACCACTGTTCCTGGAGAAGGTACTAAAGGTTAAGAGACGCAGAATTCTTCTGTTAACCCCTTGCCAGATTTAAGACTACCTCACTTTGATCTGGCTGAACCACGTGTCTGGTTCACAATCATTGAACAGTTGTTTGCAGCTCGAGGTATTACGTCGCAGATTGCCATGTATGGTTGCGTATTAGCAGCAATACCCACGGAAGTACTACGAGAGGTTATCGATGTCATAGACAGCAAACCCTCAGACTCTCAATATGACAAACTAAAAGCTGCGCTCATCCAGCGGACCACCCTCTCCGATGAGAAACGCATACAACAACTTCTTACTTCGTGTGATCTAGGTACAAAAAAGCAATCTCAACAACTTAGACATATGCGTCAGTTGATTGAATCACACAAAGTAGATGAGTTAATTCTACGTCAGATGTTCTTACAACGTTTACCACAAAACGTTCAACAAATCCTAACAATATCTTCTAGGACGACAGACCTTGAAGAATTAGCTAAGATGGCAGACGATATCATGGATGTGTTATCAAATAATGGCGTAAATAGCGTGTCTACAGAGGTAGTACCACCAAGCCCTTCCACATCTATGAAGGACGCACCAATGTTTTGGGTACTTTCCCAGTTAACATCTGAAATGCAAGACTTACGACTGGAAGTATCTGACCTTCGAGCACAGCGGAACCAGTCACAGATAGTATCCAAGCAGCGGCGATCAAGATCTAGACGACGTTCTAGAACACCGTCTCAAAGCCGTAACATTTGTTGGTATCATAGGAGGAATGGGCATAATGCCCTGAAGTGTGTTCGACCATGCATGTACAACAGTGGTAGTGCAACTCAGAAAAACTCCCCAGCCAGACAGTAAAGGCGACGGCTGTTACTGGCAATCATCCCAGTCGCCGGCACATTATTCCTGGTAGATACAGGCGCCGAGGTCAGTGTTGTTCCTCCCTCACTATCCAGGCGATCAGCCAAAATACCTGGGAAACTTTCGCTCCGTGCTGCCAACCAAACCAACATACAGACGTACGGCGAACAGTCAATGATTTTAAACTTAGGACTACGCCGACGTTTCACATGGATCTTCACAGTAGCTGACGTACGTCACGCTATACTAGGTTCAGACTTCCTAAGTCATTTCAATCTGTTAGTTGATATCAGTAAGAAAAAACTGATTGACAATTGCACCCAACTCAAGATCCACGGTATTACATGTGACTACTCTGTTCATAGTATTTGCATAGAAAAGCCGGAGAGTGAAATGTTCTCTACTTTATTGCAACGATTTCCTGAAATCCTTAAACCGTCATACATCGTCGAAGATATATCTCATACAGTTACAAATAAGATCATCACATCAGGACAACCTGTGAAGGCACGTCCACGACGGTTACTACCCGATAAACTAGCAGCAGCTAAGACGGAATTCGAACATATGATGCAGCTAGGCATCATACGACCATCTAACAGTCCATGGTCTTTACCTTTGCATATGGTACCCAAAACTAATCACTACTGGCGACCATGTGGAGATTATCGAGCTTTGAATAACGCTACGGTCCCAGACCGTTATCCTATACCTCATCTCCACGACTTCTCCTTGACATTACATGGAAAGACCATTTTTACTAAAGTTGATGTGGTCAGGGCATATCATCAAATACCAGTCGCTCCAGAAGACATTGCAAAAACAGCAATTATCACGCCTTTTGGTTTATTCGAATTCTTGAGAATGCCCTTCGGACTAAAGAATGCCGCTCAAACATCTCAGCGTTTCATGGGCCAGGTTACCCAAGGTCTTAATTTCGTCTTTGTATATATCGACGATGTCTTAATTGCCAGCTCATCGATGGAAGAACATATGGAACACTTAAGCTTGTTATTTCAAAGGTTTGAACAATTTGGAGTTGTTATCAATCCAAAGAAATGTATTTTTGGTTCCTCTTCCATTGAATTCTTAGGGCATCGAATAACTGCCGAAGGCATCAGACCTACCGAAGATAAGATAAAAACTATTAAGAACTTTCCCGAACCTGATTCCTTAAAGAAACTTAGACGTTTTCTCGGGATGTTCAACTTCTACCGACGTTTTATTCCATCATGTGCCTCCATAGTTCAGCCACTGACCGACCTACTTAGATGCAATTCGAAGAAATTTCAGTGGTCTGAAGAAGCAAAAGCAGCATTTAATAACGCAAAAGATGCCTTATCCAACGTTGTAATGTTATCTCACATCAACCCAGAAGCTTCACTCATTTTATGTGCAGATGCATCGCAGGTGGCAGTGGGCGCAGTTTTACAACAATAGTTCATTAATGACATCACTCCACTTGCTTTCTTCTCCAAAAAGTTGGAACCTGCACAAACTCGTTACAGCACTTTTAGCAGAGAACTGTTAGCCATCTACCTAGCAGTCAAACATTTCAGCTTCTTACTACAAGGTCGACATTTTACTATCTTAACCGACCATAAGCATCTTTGTTATGCTCTCACCACTTCGTTGAATAGACACTCTCCGAGAGAAGCCAGACAACTGGATTACATCTCACAATTCTCAACAGACATACAGTTCATCAAAGGAGATTCCAATATCGTAGCCGATTCTTTGTCTCGATGTGACGTTAATCACCTTCTATCTTCGATAGATATTAGCTTAGACAATATAGCCAAGCTGCAGAAAAATGACGCCGAACTTCATACTTGCAGACGAAACTCCTCCCTACAGTTGCAGGACGTACCTATTCCCCTGTCTGATACAACCATCGTCTGTGACGTTTCAACTGGCGTTCATAGACCTTTTGTCCCACTAACTTGTCGAAAAACTTTGTTTGAACATCTACATTCCTTATCTCATCATTGAGTCCGTGCTACGATCAAGTTAGTCAGCGAGAGTTTTGTTTGGCCCAAGATGAACTCCGATATTCGGAAATGGACCTGCCAATGCTTGCAATGTCAAAGATCTAAGGTACATCATCATACAGTCACACCTCCTAAGCAGTTCAATTTACCGGATAGACGATTCCAACAAGTGCATACAGATATTATTGGACCATTACCGCCATCCAGAGGGTTTACTCATATACTTACTGCCATTGGTCGATTTACCCGATGGGCTATTGCCTGTCCGCCCAACGACGTATCTGCAGAAAATACCGCTTTGGTTTTCTTAGATCGTTGGGTGTCAAACTATGGAGTACCAACAACTATTAAAACATACCGAGGAGCTCAATTTCAATCAACTCTGTTTCGAGAGTTTACGAGACTCCTTGGAGTGAACCATATCTCCACTACAGCTTATCATCCTGCAGCGAATGGTCTGATGGAACGTTTCCATCGGCAAATGAAAAGCTCCCTAATGGCCCAAGCTGACTCATCTAAGTGGAGTGAACATCTACCATTAATTCTTCTCAGTATCCGATCAACTGTCAAAGCAGATTTGGGATGTACACCAGCTCAACTTGTGTATGGTACTACCCTCACATTGCCTGGTCAGTTGGTTCCATCTAATGATTCAATTGATGAAAATATCTCCGATTTCACCAACCGCCTTACCCAGCAAATGCTCCAGCTTCAACCAGTAGCCCCTCGCCAATCACTTCAGAAAGCTCAAGTTAACAAGAGTCTACTCACTTGCAAATTTGTATTTGTTCGCGTCGATGCCATTAGAAAAGGTTTAAAACATCCATATGAAGGCCCTTTTTTAGTACTCAAACGCACCGACAAATACTTCACGCTGAAAAAACATGGTAAACCGGAGAATGTTTCTATTGATCGTCTTAAACCAGCGTACACCGACAGCGAATATGAAACACTAGCAACGCCTGCACCAATAAACAATGAGAAAGCCAATGCAACTCCAACTCTTCCTCTCTTCACACTTCCCCCTGTACAGACACGCAGTGGACGGCAGATCTGTAAACCTGCCCGCTATGTTCATTTTATTGACTGACATAAAAAAGTACGTTAACCTCATTTAGACATTCTTCTCATTACTATTGTTGTCGACATTCATTTCATTATAACCATAAATATTTATTAGTATTATTGTTTACTGTTTGTTAACTGTACTGCAAGCACACGCATTCACCAAGTATATGTATATACCTATTTATATATGAATTTCGCAAATGCTAACGAACATGTCACGGTTTATTATGTACATAAATTTTTTTATTTAAAATTATAACAAGTTTTGATTTTTTTTTAATTCCTGAATCATGCTTGCAGGTGCTAAACTTTATACGACACGCATGCATTCCATACATCCGGATCTAACTTTGTATCCTTATTATTGTTGCTGTTATTTTTTGTTATCCTTATTGTTGACATTATCCATTATTTATATTGCTTATATTCATGTAATCGTCCATGAGGACAGTACTGATGGTCCTCCGGACCTCTAAGAGGGGGAGCCGTGTGGAGTCCTCAAAAAAATAAACTTATCCAAATTTTACTACTATGAAGGAAATGAACATATTGTACACTACTTTGTTTTAACCATAAACTCTGTACTTTGAATTTTTTTACCTCGGGTTTTGAATGAATATATAATTCTGCCTTCGACTCTCCGTCTTCTCCACCATCTCAACTGCCGTCGAATTTTTGCAGGAGCGCCGTAGTTTCTTCCTACGTACTTCGGTCGACCTCCGGCAACGTCAACATTGGAGAATTAGTACTGGAGCAGTCTTCCCGCAGCACCTGGAGTCTATTACGTTTATTGTGGACTTTGGATCTTTGTAAACCCAAGTAACGAAACTTTAATATATTCTTCCCGTAACTAAACGGATTTGGTATTTTATTTTCTATTTGAATTTGGGTAACTAAGCTAACAGAGCAAAAAGTCCACTACAAGTTAACCATGTCTACAATAGGTCGAAGTGGACCATTCTCCTTATGCAATTTAGGCATTCTATACAGTCTTGGGATAGTTGAACTACATGGTTTTATTTGCTCATATACCTCCGATGCTATGACTGAATCTTCTTTCATTCTCTTCAGCAATTTTGTGACTAGGTTTTCTATTCTTTCTGTTGTGTCTTTTTGGTCAGGTGATTCGAAAAATTTGGTGTTTTGTCTGATAGAATGTTTGACAAATTTTCTTCGCTATTTACCCTTTTTTCTTATTCTACATCAGTTAGAAACTTAGCTGGCTTCAGATTTTTATCAACATCCGCCTTCACTAAATCTATACTGAAGATCAAATGGCCGCTTCGAAAGAATCAGCAATAAGGAACTACGGGAACAAACCAACCGAGAACCCACTGCTCAAAAAATATTCCGAAGAAAATAAGGATGGGTTGTGCACACACTGAGGAGACTACTGATTGAAATCGGACTCCCGGCATCGCTTGAGTGAAACCCAAATGCGAAACCACGAGTCAAGCGTCAGACAGTGACATGGAGGAGATCGTGGGAGCAGTAGATGAGAGCTTATGGGCAATCGTCAGGTCAACAAAAAGGAACACAGAGAATAGGATGAAGTGGAGACGTTATACGTAATCCAATGGAACAACAATACTATGAATAATAAGATATATTTTAAAGTTAAGTGTTTGAAAGGAAAGGATTAGAGTGAAAAATGCGAATGAATTTGGACTGCATATCAAATTATTGTACAAGTTAGGAAAAAAGAAGAGACTGAATAAATCATCTTTGTATACATGCTTCAGGGTTTTCACTCTATATCAAGAGCTTCTTCTATCCACAATATTTTCGTCTATTATTATTAAACAGAGTCAGCAATACTGGAGTTATTATTATTATATATTATTATTTCCTTTAGTTCCTACAGGAACATAGAGCTTCAGCCACACGTCTTCATTGTGTTCGGTTCTCTGACAACGTTTCCACCTAGCTCCATGTCTGCCCACATGCTTTCATCTCCTCTTCACATGACCTCCTCCTACATGTCACCCTCGCACTGACGACCAACTTGCCGCTTTCCGATCGGCTTCTACTCGAGAGATGGCTTGGCGTGTGATGTCACTCACTTGATGGTTTTCTCAGAGTATGGACAATCCACCTCAATTTCTTCCTGCAGATTTGTTGCATAATCGGTTCCTCGTTGGTTCGCTCCCATAGATCCCTCACTATTGCTGATCTTTTCTGGCCGGCCATCTGATCTTGAGCGGCATTGAGCGAAGACAGCTGTTGATGAAGGTCTGTAGTTTGTTTGAGGTGCTCTTCATGACACGGCCAAGTCTCTGATCAGTATAAGTAGCACTGACTTCACATTGTAGTCGAAAATCCGAATCTTATTTCCATTCCCATTCTGAGAGCTGTTGACTTTCACAGAAACTTGAGAGTAATGAAAGCTTCCCTTGCTTTCCCGATCCTCAGTGCTTTGATATCCTCATCAGATCAATTTGCCTGTAGTTGAAACGATGCTTCCCAGGTAGGTAGGTATGTATGTGAAGGAGGTTGCTTCTTTCAGATTCCTCCCATTCATGCTGGTTATTGTCTGTTGTTGTCGCTGCTGCTGCTGTTGGCCAGAAGTTAGTAAGATTCGATAAGCGATGTCATCTATTTGTTGTTACATTTCGTTGTTCAAAATGAGCTGTATACAGACTAATATGAAGGAAGGCCTGCCGACAGAAAATAAACTGAGACAGGTATAGATACCCTGAGCTTTCGTTAGGTGTAATAGTTAACAGTCTATCTATATATTTATGCAAGGTTACCTTAGTAGTGAAAATTCATTACATATATAATGAAACATCAAAAATTAGTTAGGGGATGAGTATTCATATCGATTTGCATTCATGTGTTCTCCTTTCTGTATTCAGCAGCAGCGTAGGACATATCGTCTTAGGCAGGAAATCACATTTTCGATCCTTATACCTACGATTAAAGGACAATATTCTGTGGACTCTATTTCAGACTGTATCTATACGTTCACCTGCAGTTGCGCTGACACACACATATATCGGCAGAACCAACAGAATGTTCCAAAGTCGTCGAAAACAACATGTTCCTAAATGGTTATTAAAACATATGGGAAATCCCAACGCAATTAATCTGCATAGAAATCCATCGTCATCCATTGCAAAGCACTTATTAATGTCAGGTCACAAAATCACTATTAGTGACTCTTTCACAACTATTTCACAAAACTCTAATTCAAGGTTAGTGAAGATGATAGAGGCAATTTGGATTAATCACATATATCCTGAACTGTGTGTCCAAAAAGCAATAGACTTCAACCTTCGCATGCCATGAACTGACTGCTTGACCTATTTAAATATGACTGATCATTAGTAAACATGCTCTTTAGTCTTATATAACCGAGTACTTGTCATGCATTTTATTTTATTATGATTAAGAACCATGTTAGTTGTAAAGCGGTTGTAAAGAAACTATGGAATGTAAACATCTGGAATCTTTCTTTACCTCAGTAGGAATGATAAATTAAACAACGTCTGGCAAATTTGTAATGTAAATGCAGACTACTAATGAGTAGCTCATCTTTGCTATCAACATTTATTTATTCACAATGGTGTGTATTTATTCCACGGTATATGTCATCCCGATAACACAACATACAAGAGCATTTTATTTCCCCTTAAAATGGTATATAATGCTTAAAGCTGAAACGAAATCTTGACTAACGTCTCCTCCTGACTAAAATCTCAAAGATTACGTCATCCACAATCATACAGCAAAATTACGTAAATAGCAATATTTGAAAATCCGCATTGAGTGATATAAAACAAAAGGAGTTCAGCGAAGAGTTACTCTTTTCGGCGATTTCTTTCTCAAGCTACCCAGAAATTTTCATGACTAAATCCATGAGGTCTGAACCACTGAAACCGCCCACACTTTCTACTCCTAAAAGATTTTTCTGCTTAAATCTACAATGCAATACGGACTCATCTACAGAAATACTGAGAAACCACGTATCCGCCTTATTAAAAATGACCTACTTCGTAGCTGGAATTCAACTATCCTTCTCCCCTAAACTATTCATTAGCATGAACTTGTATGATGAGCTAACACTCAATAAGAATCCACCAACTCACCTGCTTGTGTGGAGATAGGCATTTCGGCGGTGCCCAGCATCTGCTATCCAAACGTATCATCGAACACTTACCCACAATCATGCTTTTATAAAGGAGAAAAATGATCCTCCGCCTCCCCACAGAAATTCTACCCTGAAACAACTGATTATATCTGAATACCAAGATAACCCACAAAGGAAATTCAAACATATCTACAGAATAGCTGAGAATCTTTCTAAAAGAGTGCGAATCAATCTTCTTGAAATGGCAGACGCAATGGCGATACACATGTTAAACCCCGAACTCTGCATGCAGGAGAATTTCTTTCAGTCACTAACTCTACAATGAACCTGATCTATCTTAAAATCACAAGAATTACGTATTTGTTGTTGTCTCAGAATTGTATCATCACATTCCACCACCCTCTATGTAATTTCTACCCCTTATTACCACTGTTGTCAACATGACTCTTGTTCAAATTTTAGCTTAATCCTACTCAACCTCGTCAATTGTATTACATTGGTCAACTTGCCTATTTAATTTTATTTTAGTTTCTACCCGATTAACGCCTTCTACACTGCGTAATTTGTTCTCTGAAATTTACAGTTCTAATGACACACCTTTGGAAATATTCCTCTTATCGCCAAGATAATTATATATAATATATATATATATTTGATAGTGTGGAATATTCCCATATTATGAATTAGAAAGTCAATCTGAACGAAAAATATTCTTTTCAATAATTCCTCCTCTTTAGGTTCTTACAATTATAAAATATAATATTTGTTGTCGTTACAATAAAAGCCAGTTATGAGGCGGATACATTTTTAACGTAGAATAACAGATTAATTATGTGTTGTCGAAATAAATAGTCATATTTGTGTGACAAACGTGTTAGGCTGAAATCGATTACAAAATATTGTGAGACGGGAGACAATGGTGGTGATTAATCATAACAGATTTGTAGAGTGTGGGGTAGGAAAATTGACAAGTCAGTTAAAGGTTATAAAAGGCGTCAGGTGAGTGACTAATAATAATAATGGTAATAATTTGCTTTATTCCAGAAACAGTACTAGTGGTACAGTGTGGAATTTTCAGCACATATCTACAATATTTGAATCTAATTTTATCAAACATTTAAGAGGAGTTTCAAGTGTTGGTTTGTAGGGATTTGATTGGTTACAGGATTTGATCATGAGCTGACATTAGTTAGAGAACCATTGGAAAACCTGGGAGTACTGGACAGCTGTTTCGTCCTAGTTTGGGACTCTTCATCAGTACGCACCCGCCAGGATTCGAACCCAGGACCTTATGGTTACAAGGCGAGCTCGTATACCGTTAAGCCAGGTTTTCCATTTAAAAGGAGTATTTCAAAAAATAAATATAAAGACAACGACAACAAAAAAACAAACACAAAAATAATTTCTTTTTGTTAAATGCGAAAAAAATACCAAGAAGTAGAAAGGAAAATAAACAACATGAAATAATATCTCAGTATTGAGTAGTGGAAGCTATGATATGATTATGCATGGTGACAGTAAAGCTATAGTCATACAAGAAGTTATGAAATGATATTTAAGAATGTTTATCACCAAGATGAGTGCAAAGTGATCTGTGTTAAACAGGAGATAGTAAGACTGCAATGAGAGGTTCATAATGAAATAACGAATATGTGAAATGAAACAGGTAGAGGCATGTACTAAGAAAAGAGATAATATCACTAATAATAAGCCCCGCTAGTATAAATGAAACATTCGATAGTATAGAAGTCATGAAGCATATACAGATATATATATATATATGATTGTACAGCTTGAAAATAAAATCGCCGAAAAGAGTTGATCTCTGATGAATTTACAGCTTGTGAATTTTTGCTGAATGCCTTTTCTCGTAAATATCAATATATCAATAAGGTACAGTTGGGCTTTCTAATTCACAGGTAAGGATAATCCTTTCAGATGATCTTCGTACAACAACAATAGATAAATGAACAATTACACTAAAACAGTACATGAACTGAACAGTATTACGCACATTCTCAGTTTCCTCTCCTTGCAGTACAAGTATAAACAGACTAAACTATAGAATACGAACTATTTTTAGATGTTTCCATCGAATGAAAATTGATAACCGTACAGAACAAGCTAACTAAAAGTAATTTGTATGAAAATGTATCAACAATAAAACAGCGAACAATAATGTGCATTAGTTATTGTCAAAAAGGCATTAGGCATACCTATTCAGTCCATGAGAGATTGTATCTCAGATTTTCGCTGCTTTTGTGGAGCTTGTTACATTGGTGATATTTCTAGGAATTTAGTCTGTCGGTCTAGTAAATACTTCCCAATGTAGTTAAACAAAAGTGTTATAGAGACTATAAATAGTTCTATATTAGCCGACCTAGTTCACGTGACTAACATGGACTAATCACCCTCCATCGTGAAAAATGTTCACATCAACTTTTAATAAGTTGCTAAACTCTGCATAAAGTAGGGACGATAGCCATCTGAATATAAAAGCCCAAATGATGCATCTAGAAGAAACTGATATGTTGATCAAGGTTAATCTCAAAGTAAACCATTGATGGTTGTACGTCTTTTCATGATTATCTTCTCCAATGCATACGCCAGTGGTCACGTATATATCATTTTATGGACATCTCTAACGTCTACGCCCCTCATCATATATATATATCTGTTTTCTCTGGAAGGCATACTGTTACTCCCCGTCTCGTTTTCGTGAATTTCCGCTTAAGTAGAGGGCTGAGAAATCGGTTAGCTGTTGTATACGTTTTTGGCGTAGACAAGTGGTATTCGTGATCAGTATATGTGTTCGACTCCTTGGCCGGGAATCGGACCCGCGCCTGATACGCGAAAGGTGAAGATATTCACCAATGCACAACAACTCCGGGCCAACAACGTACACACAAATATAGAGTGACCAGCCAAAGTATGCAGTATGCACACCCGAATAGCTCAGTGACAAAGTCTCTTGCAACAACACTAGATGACGTGGGTATGAATCACAGAAGGGACATTAGTTCCCTTTTGTTGACGAGTGCCAACTAGCAAGAAACCTAGGTCCAGAGCTTCCTGTTAACTGCTCCTAACTGTCTAACGTATGCAACCCTTATCACCTGCATTCCCTGGTACCACATGCATGAAGCCATTTAATGTCAATCTTCAACAACCTATGTATATTTCCTCCTGGTCCACATTTGTTTGTATCGCATCAATTTAATTTTACGCCCATGAACATTTAACAATCACTTTTATCATCTGCGTTCATCCGAGTTTTCCTCAACGCACGAAACCCTGCCTTGTGTGTCTATTTTTCTAATAATAATAATAATGATAATGATCTGCTTTATTCCAGAAACAGTACTAGTGGTACAGTGTGGAATTTTCAGCACATATCTACAATATTTGCATCTAATTTTATCGAACGTTTAAAAGGAGTATTTCAAAAAAATAAATATAAAGACAACAACAGCAAAAAAAAACAGGAAAAACATAAAATAATTTTTTAAAAATGCAAAAAAATACCAAGAAGTAGAAAGGAAAATAAACAGTAAATAATAATAACTCAGTATTGGGCAGTGGAAGCTATGATATGATTATGCATGGTGACAGTAAAGCTATAGTCATACAAGAAGTTATGAAATGATATTTAAGAATGTTTATCGCCAAGATGATCAGTTAATTTAGGTTGAAACAACACTAAACAATCATAAAATAACATTTCAGGGTTGTTGTTTTGTTTCTTGTTGTCAGGTTTATGCAGTGTTTGTAGTGGTAGTGTGAGTAATCCTGCATAATACAAAATTTTAAGATGGTGATAATGGCGTTCACAACCAATGATTGTCAGTTAATATTGCCGAAAAAAAAAAAAACAACAACCACAAAAACTAATAATTACATGATGGTTAATGACAGGACAATTTTGTACTACTCATAGTGCTAATATAGTCAGGAACCAGTAGATACACAAAAGAAGGAATATAGTAAAGTACAAAAGAGTTAGCCAATGTTAGTAATTTAGGTAGCTGAGTATGTTTAAGAAGGAGTTCACTAAAGAATACAAAATAAGAGAGAAATAAAAGAGCCTAAAATTATGTTGTTAACAACAAAGCAAGTCATAGGTTTCGCGCTTAACATTGTCTCTGTCACTTAGAATAAAATCCAATTTTATTTTTATTCTCATAAGGTTTACAATCTGACTTTAACCACAATCACGTGGGTTTTTAAGCCTCAGCCTGTTTACGTTCAGTTCTAAATCTCTGAAATAATTCATTTTGACTGTTAAATTTCAAAGCAAACATGCTATCGTATTCACACGTATATATTTCCTTTGAACTGAATTGAAAGAGCATTTCACTATAAAAATTTTTAATCCTCAAATAAACTGTTTGATGATTATTTGATTTTGTGATCAAAGACAGCTAGCCTATTCACATCTTTCACTTTCAGTGGCCATGCCTCACAGTCATAAAATAAAGACAGAGTAAACTGCTGATCAGGACACACGTCCCATGATCAATAGCCAGATATCAGGCCTACACCCAAGAGATGATGTAAGTTCAATCCTGAAGCATTATCTTACGCCTGACAGGTGTGAATCGTATGCCTAACATATGAATATTGCTGCTCAAGGTGTTCAAAAGACTGTGAATCTTACTGGTAACTTCACAACTGTCTTGTCCTAGTTCGAGACTCATCGGAAGTACACACCCACCACCAGGGTTCGAACCCAGGAGCTACAAACTAACTCTTGAACATTAATCTGATACTTGCTAGTAACTGGCCACAGATCTAAGTTGCCTGCGGTTCTATTGAGTAGTCGTGACAATCGGATCCATCCGGTGAAGAGTGAGTACAAATGTTTGCCAATCATGTTGGCTGGTGCCGGTAGTGCTAAAATCATGAGTTCCTGGAAGTTTGAATTCAATGGTTTGCCATTGACTGGGGTTCCAGTGTCTGAATAGTCTGTGAGCTTACATTATAACCGGACGATTCTAAGTTTCATGAAAGATTCCCATTCGAACATTAATAGACAGAAGACAAGTAGTTCAGCGAAGAGTCTCTTTTCGGCGAATTCATTTTCATAGCTGTACAATCGCAAATATATATATATGGTTGTTATGTATGTGTGTGTACATTAAATTGGTCAAACGAAAATACAGTTAGTAAGTTCAGGTGAATTAGAGGGTAGTAACAAAAGTGATGAGTTGTCACAAACGATTGTTAGAGAAGAGTTACGTGATAGCGTGAATAGTTTGATGAAAGAGTTGTGGTTAGTGTGTACATGGAAACAAAATATACGGAATTACTCAAAGGTTTTAAGTAGAAGCATTCAAACAAAAGTTAAGTCAAATCAATGGAGTTGTTACCATGAGAGTAGAAGTGGTCGAATAATTTTCTATTGTATGCATAGTTCTGGTTCCTCCAACTGAATGACTAGGGCTTCTGCGATGCAAAGAAGATGGAATCGTACTGTCTTTGGAAGGTTGTTCTTCACTATGTAGATTACTTTGAAGGAGGCGTTTGTCGAGATGGAATGACCAGTGTTGACGAGGTGTTCGATTATTGCACTCCTTATACGGCCACTACTTTCTTTCTGCAACCACACTGGATAGTGTTCTTTGACCCTTTTTGACAAGATGTCAATTGAACGACCGATGTACCTGGCTCCACAGCAACAGGTGAACCGATATATACACATAGAAGTGGTCAGGTGCGGGATCTTGTCCTTTGGGGTTCCGTAGATCAGCGAGCGACTGGAGAACACTACTCTCAGTGTTGCCGCAAGGAAAATTCTTCTTAAAGAGGTGGAGATTCTCCTTCTAAGGACGTTACTGAGTAGGTAACCTTTGAAGTCGAAGTCCATGTAAGGTACTTTTTTGGCACAGATGGTATCTCTTGCTTTTGGATTTTTCTTTGATGTTTTTGTTTACGAATCTTGATGGGTAACCGTTTTGTACGAAGATTTCTTTCATGAAGTTTAGCTCTTCCTAAGTTTGAACTCCTGTTGCTACATACATCCGATGAGTTGAAGAAACAGCTGTCCAGTACTCCTTGTGGCTGATTTTCAATGGTTCTTCAACTGATATCGAACTTGAAAATATTTTAGGTGTTGTACAAACCTAAAATATGTTGAAAATTATTGCATCTTGAATCTCACTTCTTTACAATATACATACTAAAAACATCAACATCGACTGTTGAACACCTATTCATTCAGAAAAATGAATAGAATCTTAGATCTGTATTGTATAAAAGTTTGATTTCTTTTGACTAACTTACCAAAAAGGCAAAAAATGGTTCAGATCAAAAGAAAGAAAATTATAGAGCCATAAATAGAAACGATAATTCATTGAAAACAGTCGTTTCCTTTTCAAAGGTATAATTTACTGAGGCTATATAACTGTAATTATCAGCAGTGAAAACAGATAACAGCATATTATACCCTTCGTAGAAAAAAACTGTTTGGAAAATATTACAAGGCGTTTGAAGTTTAGTTGGTTCGTATAAAGCCAGAAAGTAAAACTATTTCATAGAGGACTATTATATTGTAAATCAAATCAAGGTGTTTTCAATAATAGTAACAGAGGCGGTACTTATTGATATAAGGATAGAACTTAGGCCTTGTGTTATTAGCATTGTTAACTTGGGTTCTGAGTGGAACATATATTTTCAGTGCCACATCCCCATATTGTCCTGTTCTCTGCAGTCCTCTTAAACTAGCCCCAAGATAGCTCATAGACTCTCGTCTCCTTCATATCATCGTCGAACCAACGCCCAACTCGTCATTTCCCATCCAGGCCTCGCGCGTGACATCATTCGATGGTCTCCTCAGTTTTTGCCCGACCCATCTCCATTTTCTTCGTATTATTTGTCTAGCAATAGGTTCTCTTTTGGTTCAGAGACCACTGTTGGCAATCCTTTCTGATCGGCAATCTGATCTTGACGCTCAGGCCAAGTTTCTGACCCGTATAGAATAAATGACTGACTTGACATTGGTGTTGAAAATTCGAATTTTGTTGGTTTCGCTCAGACGGAGTGCAAATTTCAAAATTGATTTTAGATTGATGATTGTCTGCCTTGGCTTTCAGATTCCGGTTTTGACAGCCTCAGCCATGCTGACTGCCTGTAGTTGAAACTATGGTGCCTAGCCAGATGAATGAATGAAGTGACCTCTTTAAATTTCTCCAGTTGATAGTGATTACTTCTTGTTGGTGGTGGTGGTGGGTTGGTTGGTTGGTTATCTTCACCACATCTGTCTTCTATATGTTCACTAGATATCCTGTCTTTGCTAGCTGATTCCTCAGATAGTTTGTTGGTTTTGGCCTGTAAGTCTTCGTATTTCTGTGAAATTAGACATGAATCACCCCTGAAGTCCATATCTTCTGGAGTCTTCTCACTAATCCAACATATTCCTGACTTCTCTTTCCCAAGTGCATGGCCACAGGGTGCAATCCACCATGATCAGGAATATCATCTTTGTTACTCCTGTCTTCCCTTCAGAGTCTTCGCTCAGTTTTTCGCTGTGGATTACTTAATGGGTGGCAATGCCAATGTTGTCATTAGTTCTGTTATATTTTACATTTTTATTTCTATCAACATTGTAATCAATGTAAACATCCAGTTAATTGTTCTCCCCCTTATTATGTAATGTGAACAGAAAATTAGATGCAATATTTTCATGCATACTCAGAATTCCACACTCTAACTGTTTTACTGCTTGGAATAAAGCCATATTATTATTCCCTTGGGTTCCGAGTGTAATATAGGGCTGCAACAACACATCTCCACTTTCTTTTATTCTCTGCCATCCTCTTCAGCTGGGTCCACGATTGCCCATAATCTTTCAACTTCTCCCTAGAACTGAAGACCTACTTATCGCTTGCCATTGCTGTTGCACTGCACTGAGCGATAAGTCATTCGATGGTCAACTCAGAGTGTGCCCGATCCATCTGCATTTTCTCCTACATATTTCTTCAGTAATCAGCTCTCGCCTGTTAGTTCGCCGCCTGCCAGAGTTTCTTGTTTCTAACTCTGCCTGGCCAGTTGGTCATTTGATCTTCAGTATGAAGCCAGTGAATGTGGAGGCTGTTAATAAAAGTCTGTAACGTGTTGAAAATCCTTTTCATGGTACACACGCAGTGCACGTTTTTGACTGGTATAGAAGGAATGACTGTTTGACTTCAATTATGGGTCGAAAATCCGAATCTTATTCTTTCTGCTGGCTGAGTGACAGCCGAAGATTAAAAAACTAGTTTCAGTTTGATGAAGAATAAAGAAATCTTAATTGTTGAATTCATTTATCTTTAGTCCGTTATATTTACATTAAGAAGCTCGTCACCAAACCTTCGATGCCTCTCTACTTTACTCAAATTACATGGCATACGTGTTACTTCGTTTATCCTAGTTGAATAACATGGAGTCAAAGTTTAATTAGTGCAGCACTGCTCATTACTAAGTAATACCTTATAAAAAGTATGAACATTTTGAATTTCGCAGAAGACCGATGGATTAAGAATCACGGAATATACACATCTGATCATAGGAAGTAATAATACGACAGTTGCAGCGAAGAAAAGTTTCTTTTCGACGAAGTCACCGTCAACTATGCTGTACATTCATGTATTTATAATAAATGGATGGTAAAGTTCCAGAATAATTTCCGGTCAAGGGTCAAATTAATAAAATTACAATTAGGAATTAAAATGCCATAATAAACAGACAGGGGGGGGGGGGTAAAACTCAAGCAAATTAGCATCATAATTACAGAGAAGATTGACATTGATTGTGCAATTAGGGGGTTAGAAATTTAGAAATAACAAAAATGGACAGGATGGTTGGATAACAAAATCTAGTGGGATCATAACTAATGTGACGAATAATTGTTTAAGCAGTTAGCGATTAAATATGTAGAAATAATAAAATGACAAAATAGACAGGAAGTTCGGATATGGAAATGTGGTAGTGTAAATAGGGATTAAGAAAACTTAAAAATAACATGAATAAACAGGAAGTTTGGATAAGAAAGGCAATGGGATAGTCACTATTAAAAGAATTACCTGTTTATGATAACCATGACAGGGATAAGGGTTGGACGTATTTCTTTTAGATACATGGCGTGGGTTTGAGCTTTTGGATGGCTGGTGCCTTGACTATGCCCAGATATCTGAAATTTTACTCCCACCCATTTGATATAATTACACGAATGTATAGCCTAGTTGATGACTTCGTCGAAAAGAACATTTTCTTCGCTGCAAATGTCTGTTTATTGCTTTTTAGAATTAAGAATCATGAACGGTACTTGTACCACATAATTGATAACACCTATCCTTGTAACTCTATTTATTGTAAAGTAAAGTATTTAGTATTATTCCATGCAGAACAGAATATTCACAGATTCCTTCACAAGTACTCTCTGTTATTTTATATTATTCATTCCTTCGAGTTTCGAGAGGAAAAAAGGGTTTAGTGCATTTCAGTTTCCAGTGGGGATGGTATTGTCGTTTTTACGGTGTGAGGTTGCTAGCATTGCTTCCTACTTGCCTTGTTTCCTGGACTATCTGTCAACCAGTAGGTTAAAGGTTAAAGGATTTATTGACCTAGGATCAAACGCAAAACACCAGTGTGTGTAGCCACCACCAACGTACTCTACACGTATTCTACAATCAGGCTTACAGCTAACACTGTTTGAACTAGGAAGAAATACCTGTTACAAGGATTATGGTGCCTAGAGGTTCTTGGTATAAATTCAAAGAGTGATGTCGCTTTTTATCAAGATCATTCAAATCAAAGCAAACATGGCTGATTACTGTTCAGTAATGCAATATAATTCACATATAGCATAACAGTTGTCATACAAAATTTATTCGGCAACAAATTTATTTAGTATGTGCACAAAAGACGTAAAAATATACAAAAGAATGGATACTGAAAAAAGCATACTCTTTTTGATAACTTCATCATCAGGCTCTACAATTACATATACATTATAGTGAATGAATGAATTAGTGTTATGAACAACATTAATGTTGTTTAAATAACATCGAGTCAGTAACAATATCAATAGATTACAGCTCAGTAGCATCAACATAACAATAAACTGAATGTCAGAAAAATTAGGAAAGATAATAATACAAACTCATGAATTTATAGTCTCCACTGAAAGCCAGGGCAGTAGTAGGGGCTGGACTGTTTCTTTTGCATACAGAGTACTGGTTTTTGGGGCGAATCGTAATAGCTTCTGCTGTGTGGAGCATGTGGTACTCCGGTAGACTATAGAGAAGGATTCTTCACCGCTGGCTTTGTGACCGGTTTGCACCAGATAGTCCAGTATCGAAATGTTAGTGGTTCTCACTACACCTTTACTTAGCCACAGTAGGAGATGTTCTGGAGCGCGAAAAATCAAGTTCCTAGAGCAACGGCCGATATAACTCGCTCCACAAACGCAGTTGAATTGGTAGATACAATTTGAAGTGGCTAGTATAGGTACTTCATCTTTCAGTCAAGGTAGCACCATCGGTCGTGTAGAGAACAATACATGTAGTTCGCCAGCATTTAAAGCTCTTTGAGCTGATTTTCCTAATTTCCTCGTAATTATCTCACTTGGTATATCGCCCTTGAATTGTAGTCGTTTATGAAGTGGCTTCTTGTTTACAGATAGTGGGTAGTCTTTCCGCTTTCTTTGTCATGTGTTTCTTGATAAATTTGTCGGATAGCCATTTTTGATGAAATAATCATATGCGATGCTTATTTCATCTTCAACATTAATGTTGTGCGTCGGTGGCACAGTGGTTAGGACTCTCGCCAACCATACACATGGTCCGAGGTTCGATCCCCTGCCGACGCACACCCGATATCTATGGTTGGCCTGCAAAATTTGGGCTACCGGTATCCATGCTGAAAATTCCATACTTGTACCGAAAATACGGTGTGGCATCAAGCTGTAACTAAAATAAAGTATAAAAAATTAATTCTTCTGAGCATATAGCTCTAACTCTGTGTGGCTGAGGGTTTTTACTAAATTTATTTTGTACTTGAGAGTAACAAAGCTGTGAAAATGTGTATATTGTCCTTTCCAAGTACTTTCTATATGCAAATTTCTTTTTATGCTATCATCTGGTTTTCTTGTAAGGAGGACATCCAGGAAGGCAATTCTGTTCTGGGATTCATCTTTGCACGTGAATATCGTAGCCGAATGTACTCCATTGAATTCAGTAATTATTATATTCCTATCTGAATCATTATCACAAAGAATTAAGATGAGAACTTTCTGATAAGGTTGTTCAAAGGTTTGCTGGTTTGTTTAATGATTATTTCATACAAAGAGAATTAGCCTGTGGTCACCGAAACATTAAGAACCAATCTCTGTAGGGTCTAGGGGACACGGTTCAAAATTGTTGAAAACATTGCAGATGCATTTACCCTTTGAGATATTGTCGATAGATGTAGTTTTCGAATTCACAGTTTACAAATTGGTTAGAAGTTTGCGCTGTAAACAATTTGAGGGATAAAATTTCACTATAATTTGCCTTGGATAGTAAATTATCCAGATCAAATTAGGTTAGCTGTTTGATACTATACGTAGTCATCAAGAAAGGAAGCATATTTACATGAAAGTACATCTACTGTTGCAAGCTC
>OX235273.1:143380274-143433427 GCA_944472155.2 Trichobilharzia szidati
ACTATTACTGTTACTCGAATGGATTGCGAGTGGAACATAGGGCTCTTATCCTGTTCTCTGCAGTCCCATTCAGCTGGCTTCACGGTTGATCATAGTCTTTTATTTCCTCCTCACACGATCATGCTCATGGGTTCTCATGTCACCCTCGGACGAACACCCAATCCATCGTTTCCACTCCAATAGTGGCCTGACATTCGATGTCATTTGATGGTCTCCTCAGTGTGCGCCTGATACATATCAATTGTCGGTTGGTTTTTTCCAACAGTTCATTGCTACTAATTCCTGTCAGCCACCTGATCTTTAGTGTGGGGCTAATGAAGTCAGCAATTGATGAGAGTTTGCGACTGGCTGTAAAAAATACTTTTCCTAATGAGTCGTATTTCAACTGGACATGTTAAGTGTAGTCTAGGGTGTCTGTGTATATGAATTATTCATGTGTTATGTAAATTACATGACGATTATCATGTTTATTGTTTATGTTATATTTTGTTATTAAACTACAAGCAAATTGAAATATATAAAAAAGTTATATTCCATTGTGTAGAGCAACAGTTTATTATTACTATTATTGTTCCGTTGGGTTCTGTGTGGAATATATGGCTTCAACAGCTCATCTCCACTTTGTCTTTTCCTCTGTATTCCTTTATGGCTAGTCTCACGATTGCTCATGGGTTCTCACCTCCTCCTTCTCAAATGGTCTCCTCCATGTCACCTGCGGACCAACACCCAACTCGTTGTTTGTCATTCGGGTTCCAATGGAGTGACTAACTGGTGTGAGATGTTATTTAATGGTTTCCTCAGCCTGTTTCTTATCTATCTCCACTTTCTTCTGCGTAACTGGTAGACCATAGGTTGCTGGTTGGTTCGTTTCTACAGCTTCTTTGTGCTAATTCTTTCTGGACGGCCATCTGATCTTCAATGTCGAGCCAGTGAAGGCAGCTGTTGACAAAAGTCTTTAACTTGTTGGAAATCCTCTTTTTGTGACGCACATGCAGTGCATGTTTCTGACCCACATAGATGAACTGAGTGATTTAACATTGGTGTTGGAAATCCAAATTTTGTTCTTTGTGCTGAGTGTAGAGAATTTCTCAACTGATTTCAGAATGATGAAGGTATATCTTGCCTTTCTGATCCTGACTACTTTTGACATCCTCTTCCATGTTGTTTCCAGCAGCTGGAACAATGATTCCTAGATGTGTGAAGGAAGTGACATTTGTCAAATTTCTCCCATTGATGATGGTGACTGGTGCTTTCTGTTACTGGTTGGTTGGTCACTCCCTACATCCATGTTTTCCCTATGTTCACGTGAAGTCTTTACTTCGCTGGCTGTCTCTTCTGTCAGTTTCTTGGTTTCCGCCAGCTACGTTTTTGAGTTTGTGTGACATTAGACATAAGTCCTCCGCGAGATTGAGATCTTCTAGGGTCCTCTTATTGGTCCAGCGTATTCCTGTTTTCTCGCTCGTCAGGTGTGGTGTTCAGCATAACACAGTCCACCACAATTAAGAATATCATCTCTGATATCAGACAGGCATCCTTGTCTAATTCCTGTCTGCACTGCAATGCCTTCCCTGATTTTCCGTTATAGATTGCCTGTCATATTGTCATCGCCATATATCTGTTGAATTAGATTAATGCACATTTGGAGGAAATTTATTCCTACTTAGTTTCTCTACTCTTCATTTCATGCTTTCTATATTGTCACAAAATGATTTTCCTTTCTCTCCTATTTTTGCGACTTATTCCATCTCTCCGTTATTCAAGATTCTTGCAGAAGATATCACGTACAATATGTACTAATTATAAATTCTTCGCATGACATTGATTACTCCTTGGCGGATAATCAGCGTACAGCTTGACCACTTACTAGATAGAGTACTCTATTTCTGTGATATATCTTTCTACTTAATTACTTACTCACTTACTCACGTACTTGCTTCCCTGCTAAGTAACTTACTCAATTACCGCGCCAGAAACGTTTCATCTATCAAAACAAATATAAGAGGAGAATGGTTGATATCGATTTAGAGAAGTATGCATTAAATAAAGTCAGTAAAGTAATTTCTCTGTACTTGTCGGTGATTACATCTAAATATGAAATTAATCCGTAGTCGTACGTTGTCGTTTTTTCTTTCCATAAAACTGTATTACCTAGTTATTACATAGGTTGTCTAGTAAACTTCATTATCAACTGACGAATAGAACAAAAGTTTAGCCTACAGACAGACAAAAATAGATTCACTATTGAACGACGGAAATGTAGTAAAACAAAACTATGTACCTACTATTCTTATTTATAGATTCAACCTTTGTTAATTGTCTTATTTAACTGACTGAATGTCTGAGAAAGTGGTTGTACAGTTGACAGACTTGGTAGTTTGTGCTAACGAACTTCCTATCTAGTCGATTTGCAAGCCCACTATTCTAATCATTACTGGCAACATCAACAGCAACGACACGATACGAAACCAGTGGGCCCCCAGTGCAAGAAGACAAGAAGACAGCCCATTGACGTAGAGAGCTTTCACTGTCTTGAATCAACAGCAAAATGGTTTGACCTCAGTTGCATATATACATGCATTGAATGGCCTTGAGAGACACTAATTACGTTGATAAGTTAAAAAGACTCAACAACCAATAGGGTTCCAAGGTCATAAGTGGAGAGGCAATACAAACAGCAATGTAATATAAGGATAAATGTAGCATTACAAATAACATGTGTATTTTGATTGGACACTAGTAAGTAGTATGGCGTGTCTAGTCCTTTGCTTACTTCAGACTAAATTCTATCAATCAAGTTTGCAATGTGGCCACCATTCTAGGTAGCTCGCCATCATGGTGCACATTGATTTGATGATATTAGATAGTTGGAGTCAATCGGCCACAGGAAGCCTTGCCTGACCTAGGTTTCGTGCTAGTTGGCACTCACCAGTCAGTCAGCAAGGCGTATCTGCAATCTTGAAGGAAGTCATGTCCCTTCTGAGATTCGAACCCGTGTCACCGAGTGAGTTCTGCAATCAGAGACGTTACCACTGAGCTATTCGGGCTCTCGATTGACCTCCTGTAGGACTGTAGTGGGTAGTTTGATTGGACACTAGTCACTAGTGTGACGTGTCTATTCCTTTCTTTGGTGCAGACTGACTAGACACGTCACACTAGTTACTAGAGTTCAATCAAACTACCCACTACAGTCCTACAGGAGGTCAATTGCGAGCCCGAATAGCTCAGTGGTAACGTCTCTGGGTGGCTGGGGTTCAAAATTCAGAAGGGACATGAGTTCCTTCAAGGTTGCAGATAGGACTTGCTGACTGACTGGTGAGTGCCAACTAGCACGAAACCTAGGTCAGACAAGGCTTCCTGTGGCCGATTGCCTCCAACCATCTAATATCATCAAATCAGTAACTTTTGTATAATGGATATTTCTGCGGTGAAGTTAAAATGATCTTCATTAATATTCAGAATTAAGAAAGTCACCAAAATTCGTGAACATTGATTAGGCAATAAATATTTCTGGGCTTTGTATTGATTTCGATCATTTCTGATGTAGATTATGGTACGCACGAGTCGACATCCGTTATCGAGCCTTCAAAGACCAGGGAGAATTGAATAGATGTTTTGGCGTGGTTTTAGACTGTTTAGCAGCACACACCTATGACCACACAAAGGATCAAACTCTGGAATTTGAGGTTGCGAGGTGAGAAGTCATATTCGGTGTGACCCACCATATGGGGTGAAGCAAATACTCACCTCTGGTGGTATAGCCATATTGCGAAATTACAGAGGTTAAAATTTATGGGTTATGAGATGTTACTGGCTCTCCTCGAAACCTGAATTACCTGGGTTGGAGCTATGTTGGTGTTATGTGTGCCTTTGAGAACATTATCCCGCTTGATTACAGCGAGATGGCAGCGGACCAATAAAAAGTGTTATAATTGAATAAATATTTAGTATTGACCACTCAGTATGAGAGAAGAATTCATTCAAATTTATCCTATATAAAAGACAAATTCAGCGAAGAAAATTTTCTTTACCGACGAAATCATCTTCAGAGGCTGTACAGTCGTATTTATACTTACCAAACGTGTATAGTAGTCTATTATTGAGTAATAGGGGGTGACATAATTGATATAATTACTCGGAAGTGGCTTTAGAAGTAAAAAATTAAAAGTTATAAATTACGTGGTACTCAACGGCACAAAAGAAGAAATGATTAGAAATTTGATAAGGTTAAAATTGCTATTTCGTGAGAAGAAGGGTGGTAGTTGAGTGTCAGTTTAACAAGTGTGAAGAGGGTGTGAAAATGTACAAAAGGAACATATGAGAGTGGTAATAGTGAATTAATTATTCAAGCGAAAGCAAACTAAAAGTAAAAGGAAAAGGAAAATAAAGGAAATGAAAAAACCAAAATATTTTCACAGGGAACGACTAGTGAAGAGGTTAAGACCAAGGTAGAACAAGAGACTGGACAAACGTTTTCTGTATACAGAGATCGGGGTTGTTTTGATGGATTACCATCACCTCCACTATACGCAAAAGCCGAAACCTCACGCACTTTGTACCATTTGGCCTCACCTTGTAGATGATCTTGAAGGACGACTGTGGTGGAGCTGCGTGGCCTGAGTTCACCAAATGCTCGAGAACTGAACTAGTAATTGTCTTGCATTGTCCTTTTGCTAACCATGCCGGATAATATTCAGAGATGTGCTTGGAAAGTGTGCGCTTTGTGCGGCCGATGTAATTAGCTCCACTAGTTACAACGTTTAATTTTGTACATCTAAAGACACTTCCGAGTAATTATATAATAGACCACTATAAACTTTTGGTAAGTATAAATACGACTGTAAAGCCTCTAAAAATGATTTCGTCGATAAAGAAAATTTTCTTCGCTGAATTTGTCTTTTATTTTCTTTACGACTCAATGGGTATTTTCGGTGATTTATCCTATATACTTCACTTTTCTCTTAACATTCACATTATTCATCCATAAGTAAAAACAGCGGTTTTTTTGTTCAGCGAAGAAATTTCTTTTCAACGACTTCATTTTCAAGCTGTACAGTCGTATTTATATTACAGAAAAGGTCATTAAGTGGCACTAAATAATTGCTCAGTCAATATGCATATATGTGATAAGAATAACGATAATTAAAATGTTGTAAGGGGTAGAGTTGGAGTGGATAAATTACAAAATTAGTAAAGATTGTTTCGTAAGTGAATTGAAATCAAAACTAATTGAAAAATGTCAGGTGTTGTTTAAAAATTTTAAAAATTAGGAGTACGATTACGATAAGAATGAAGATGTGAAGTGAAGTGGAAAGAATTCAAGTGGTAAAATAAAATAATGTAAAAAACTAGAAAGAACATTACTATGACCAAGGTAAAGAAAGGGGTTTGACAAAACGCTTTTGAACACATAATTTAGGTTTCTGTTCATGTATAGCTAAAGCTTCAGCTATGCATAAGTGAAGAAAATGTAAACTTTTGGATCGATTCGATTTTTCCATGTAGATAACTTTGAAAGATGAATCACGTGGGGCTAAACGACCTGACTCTAACAGGTGATCACAGATAGACGACTTCGCAGTCCTACGTTCGCCTTTCATTAACCAGACTGGATAGTATTCAGCTACACGTTTGTGGAGTTTACGCTTACAACGTCCAATATAAACAGCTCCACAAGAGCAGGTAAAAGAGTAAATACACATAGATGTGGACAAAAGCGGTAATCTATCCTTGACGCATTGTCTAATCATATTTCGGCTGGTAAAAACTAGTTGCAAGTCAGCTGCAGGAAAAGTGCGTTTAATACATTTAGATAAACGATTTTTAATCAATTCCGAAATGGTGTCACCTTTGAATGCCAGACTCATAAACAGTTTCTTCTTTGGTACTGTAATTTGTCATCGCCGAGTTGGTTTTTCTGCTTCAAGTATGTAGTATTTTTAGCGATCCATATTTCAGATTCTTTTGAATATTTAAGGATTTCTGATTTATTCTAATGTAGCTGTCATCACCAACCACCACTACCTACAGAATCATTGGAGACCAAGGAACTCTGGACGGCTGTTTCGTCGTAGTTTGGGACTCTTCAACAATGAGTCTCCTTATCTCCCCATCATGGATCGAACGCATGACATTCAGATTACAAAATATGCCTATGGACTGTTTAGCCACTGGATTGGAACCCTCCAACTCACAAATCCTAACTTCAGGCATTTCGTAATATACAACCACCATTGACGTTAATGCGGATCCGTTTCACAGTTGACATGTTGAATCAAACTAGCCGTGACTCCTTATATGGATTTCAAAGCACCCCTTCTTATCAACTAATAAAAAAGAGACTGATGTGCAGAATTTCTCGCGTTTTGAGGAATTTCGGATTAGACTAGACTGTAGCAGGGGCGTTACATGTAGCTATTGCTGTTAGTTTGCTTTAATACATAGAGTTCATCATCTAAGGGTGATGTCTCTGTGGCTGAATATATACTTTCTCTGATCTAACATATATTATTTATTGTAATTCCTTTTGACTATGAATGGAACATACAGCCTCAGCAGGGAATCTCCAATGGGAGGGATTTGAAAGAGATTACTTCATTCACTTATCTAGGTAGCATTGTCTCAACTACAGGAGGAACGGACGAGGATGTCAAATCGAGACGAGAATCGGGAAGCCGAGAAACACATTCATCAACCTGAAACCAATCTCGAAATCTTCGTCACTCACCATCAACAACAAAATTCGGATTTTCAATACAAACGTCAAGTCAGTTGTTCTTCTATACGGATCAGAAACTTGGTGGGTCACAAAGAATATTTCCAACAGCCTGTTGCAGACATTGATCAACACCTGTTTTCGTCGCTCTATACTGAAGATGAGATGGCCGGAAAGAATCACCAACAAAAAACTATGGGAACAAACAAAACAAGAACCATCACCCAACAAATCTGCAGGAGAAAGTGGAGATGGATTGGACACTCGCTGAGGAGGCCGCTGGGTGACATTGCGCGTCAGGCCAGTGCTCGAGTGGGACGTCGAAGGGTGACATGGAGGAGATCGTGTGAAGAGGAGTTGAAACAGTATGGACTAAGATGGATGCAAGTGAAAAGTACGGCAGAAGACAGAAGCAAGTGGAGACGTGTAGTTGAAGCCCTATGTTCCACTAGGAACCCAAGGGAACAATAATAATATAGAGAATCTCCATTTCTCCCTGTCCTACATAGTCCTTTTTAGCTGAATCCATGATTGTCCACAAGCCTTCACTTCCTACTCACACAATATCCCCCTTTTCATAATCGGAGACCGCACTCAATGCTTCCCATTGGCCTTCTACTTGACAGCCTAGAGTGTGGTACCACTCAATGGTTTCTTCAGCCTGTATCTGATCCACCTCCATTTCCCTTCTCATTTTTGGATGGAGGATTTCATCATGAACTGACATCGGTTAGAGAACCATTGGAAAACCTGCAGGGAGTACTGGACAGCTGTTTCCTTGTCCTAGTTTGGGACTCTTCACAGTACACACCTACCGCAAGAGTTCTAACCCAGGACCTTATGGTTACAAGGCCAGCTAGCTAGCTCGTAGACCATTGAGACACTGGGACCCGATCCAATGGCCCATGAATTCTAACTTTTATTCTAACTCTCACATTTTTGTTGCGTAATGCGGTTTTGGTTGGTTTGCTGCCATAGTTCCTTGTTGTTATTCCTTCCTGATCATCTGATCCTCAGTACTGACACAACGAAGACAGGAATTCATTAACCTATTAGAAATGTCTTTTGTGACGCACGTGCTAAGTATCTTAACCATATGGAAGCCTTGACTTAACATGAACATTGCACAGTATCTAAATCCCGTTTCCTATGCTGAGTGAAGTAGATTCCCACGCTGATTTCAGACTACTGACTGTCTGTTTTGCCTTTCTAATCCCCATTAGCTTTGACATCTTCATCAGTTCTACTTGAACTTGAGAAAAATGTGCTACCTAGATAAGTGAAAGTGGTGAAGGAGTAGCCATGGGATCGCCTATCTCACCAATAATAGCTGACATATTCATGGATTATTGGGAAGAGAATGCCCTTAAACCATTCAGGTCATCACTAAAGTGTTGGTGGAGATATGTAGACGACACACTACTAATAGTGAAAAAAAGCGATATTGAGAAAGTCTCCTCACACATAAATAGCCATGTCGACTCAATAAAATTCACTATGGAAGTAGAGAATGAAATTGGGGAACTGCCTATGTTAGTCTGGAAAATACAAAGAATAATAGATGGTAGCGTTAAAACGACTCTATATAGGAAAACCACACACTCTGCAAGATTCCTTGATTATCACTCAGCTAATCCGCTCGCAGTAAAACGAGGATTAATACAAGGTCTTGCAGAAAGAATACGTAGACTTACAACAACACCAGAGGACCAGTGTAAAGAAATAAACGTCCTATTCAAAATGCTACTCGAAAACAACTACCCAAAAGAATTTATAAAAGATAATATGAAAAAGAGAAAAAAGAGGGTAAAACCGGAGAATAGCAAGATGAAAGAATACAAAAAAACAGTCACAATACCATATAAGAATGGTACATCAGAGGCAATTCAAAGAAACCTCAAAAATATCGGCATTCACACAACTTTCAAACCGACAAATCGAATCAAAAATAAATCAACTGAAAGATCCCATAAAAATGATGGATAAAAACAACTTGATTTGCAAAATATCTTGTGCTGACTGTCCAACTATATATGTGGGGCCAACGTCCAGATCACTCAAAATAAGAGTGAATGAAAATAAACGCCTAACCAAAGGTCAACCAACAGGAACACAAGCCTACAAGAATCTTGAAAAAATTTCATCGATAGCTGCACATGCATGGGACAAAAACCACAATATCGATTGGAACAATGTGTGTATTCTGAAAACTAACATGAACAAATGGAAAGAAAGACTTCTAACAGAATCGATATTCATTAAAGTCACACCGGATACATGTAACAAGGGTGACTCAGTACAAATATCAACAACTTGGAATATAATTCTGAATACAAAAACATGAATGAACAAAAATAATGAACTATATATATATATATAAGTACAAATCATAAATGTGTGAATAAAACAATTCCAACAGTGGTGTGAACACCGACAGTAATTTTGCTCGAAATATTAGCAATAACAAAACATATCATTGTGTGTAAACTATTGAAATATAATTATACTTTATCCCTCCACATTTCCCGCATCGACAGTGACTGGTACTCACCTTCCTCACCTCTATCTTCTTCTCTGTGTTCATTTGACGTCCTGTCTTTACTGCACTGCTTCTTCTAACTCAACTTGCTGATTTCCGCCTACAGACTGAACCATTAAAGAATGTTTACTCTGTTGGAATGATTTATTTCTAAGAAAGTTAATCAAACGTTTGAGCAGACGTTTTTATTACCCCATTCAACTCCTCCACTTATCTATCAAACTAATAAAAAATGCCAGAAAATTTTTTCTGGCTGCCTTTTTCATTTTTTTCATTTGTTTTCAAATGAAGTCAAACGTATTTTAAAGTTCATAGCTTAATGTATTCAAATGACATGTACACACGCTGAAGTGACTGAGAAGGAGATATTTTAAGCATCATGATATGTGAAAGTTTTATTTGATTGTCTGCCACACATACACACAAGACGACCATATACAAGAACAGATATCTCTGACTGCAATGAAGCAGACATCGATGGTTGAGGACGTGTCTGAAATTGACATGGCTAAAAATATATTTATCATTCATTTTGTTTATCACGCATTATTCCTTTCTACTCTCCTCAAATTCCCCTTTTAAATGAGTACTGTTCATTTGTGTTCAATAGAATAATTCGTTTTCGAGCGTTATTTTGCAAGTATCTGATTTATTTCAAGACTAATCATGAATTGAGTTCAGTTGGAGAACCATTGAAAACCAGTAGGGTGTACTGGACATTGTCTTGGAACTCTTCAATAGTATGCAGCCTCTAGTCAGTATTTCTACTATGCTGTGGAACAAATTTATACAAAATCCCTATTACTGGGCTCATTTTTACTTTACGGATACAATCATCCAGAGGTAAGACGTTTCAGAGCAAACCGGCTTGATTCTTCATGCTGGTAATGCTGTTTCCTTTAGATAAAGGAATAAATACAACCATCTATTCGTCAATAAGACAAACATTTCAAGCTTGACCACAGATTAATATCAGTTAGATAATCATTGAAAACCTGCAGGGAGTACTGGACAGCTGTTTCGTCCCAGTTTGGGACTCACCGGCACTACTCACCCACCAACAAGAGTTCGAAACTAAAACCTCATGGTTACAAGGCAAGCTCGAAGAGCATTCAGCCACCGGGACACGAATCAGTGACCAGACCATCAATTCTAACTTCTAACAGTTCATGATTTTAGTGAGACTGGTACCTGCCAGTTGCATCAGTGAGTAATTTTACTTGCTGTTGACCGGATGGCCCCACCGATAACGATTTCTTATTAGAACTCCAGGCAATTTAGTCCTGTAGCCAGCGACTAGTGAGCTTCATATTTATTTTCAAGAGTTACTTGTCTATTATCACCGACAATACTCTTAATTGTTGTGGAATGGATTGTATGTCGAACTTTGGGGAGCGAGGTGAGAGGAGTACGCCAAACCACCCACAACAGGACTCTAGGAGATATGGATTTCGCAGATGATATATGTTCAGTGCCACAAGAACTCTAAGATTTTCAGGTGAAAACCAACAAATTGGCTGGGGAGGCAGCAAGAGAAGACTAAACTACAGGTGAACACAGAGAAGATGGAGGTGATGAAGGTAACCAATGAACATCAACAACAACAACAAACCAGCACCAATCACCCTCAAAGGGAGAGATTTAACAGAAGTTACCTCCTTCACTTATCCAGGAAGCATCGTTTCACTATAAGCAGGTGGTGGCACGGATGAAGATGTGAAAGCCAGCCAGCCAGAATCGGAAAGGCAAGATACACCTTCATCAATCTGAAACCAGTTTGGAAGTCTCCTGCACTCCACTCAGCCTGCATAAACAACAAGATTCGGATTTTCAACACCAATGTCAAGTCGGTCTTTGTATATGAGTCAGTAACTTGCACTGCGTGTGCATAACGAAAAGGATTTCCAACAAGTTACAGACATTTATAAATAGCCGCCTTCACTGGCTCCATACTGAAGATCAAATGGTCAAAAAGAATTAACAACAAGAAACTCTGCCTGGCAACAAACCAACCAAGAGCCAGTTGCTCAACGAATATGTAGGAGAAAATGAGATGGATCGGAGACGCACTAAAATGGCATCGCGTGCCAGATCATCGCTCGAGTGGAATCCCATTGGGAAGCGACGAGTGGGTCGTCGGTGCGAGGGTGACAAGGAGGAGATGGGAGTATATGGGCGATCATGGACGCAGCTGAAGAGGATGGCAGAAGATAGGACAAAGTGGAAATGTGTTGTTGAAGCCCTATGTTCCACACGGAACTCAAAGGAATAATAAATAATAATAAGTAATTTCATACATTTATTCCCCTTAGTGAATTTGAATAAAGCAAGACCAACAGTTTTTACAGAATAAAGTGGTACCAACATTTATTTCGTTGCCTTCTCATCAGCTGCTTACAGGCTAAAGTCACTATTAAATAAATCTACAGGAACAATTATAACATACTTGCAAGTGTGTAGGGGTGCGTACTGCCAATGAGTTATAAACTGGCACGACACAGCCGTCCAATGATCCTTGCTTTCCAATGGCTCTCTGGCTGCTGCCAATCCATGATCAAGCATAAAATTAAGCAAACCCCTACAAGCCAACTCCTGAACAAAGATAAACATCTGGAGATCGAAGAAAAAAATCTCCTGATGTTATACGGTATGGAAAACTAAGAGTGAACTAACGTCTTCTGAAGTTAGTTCATCCGTCTTCTCATGATTTTTTCACAGTGATGAATTTAACTAGTGCTATGTTTTTCACATCTTCATGACTTAGTTATAACTTGGGATTGATCAACGTTTTGTAAAATTGCTTTCATTTTCATTCGTCATGATAATAATCTTAACGCATAATTCCATTCCACTTCACTTTATTTCCTCTAATATTGTTATTGTTGTCATAACAATATCCGTTTTTGACAGCACTTTATCCTAATTTATGCCTCCTATGGTTAATTTGTTTCTCTGTAATCCATTTCTGTATTTCATCCAGTTCAACTCTTTTTATTCCTTTACGTTCCCAGTTGAACATACGGCTTCAAGCTAGAGGCTTGAAGTTTCAGTAGCAGTGGTGCTTATTTGTACGGGATGGGTTTGCTAGCCTCATGCCCAAACTTTCTTCTTTACTAGTCTTATTACTGGCTTAGAGAGGTAAAGGAGCGCGCTGATATGGGACCGAACCCGTAAACACATGCATGGTTGGTGGGCATTCTACCGCTGTGCTGCCGATGCAGATGTTACCACTAAGCTATTCAGGCCGACGATTGACATCACCTTTGAAAATTTCGTCACTTGAGAAAAATGCTACCTAACTGATAGTAGCTGGTGCTCACCTTCCTAACCTCTATCTTCTCTGTTTTCACTTAACGTCCTGACTTTACTGAACTGCTTCTTCCCAGTCAACTTGCTGATTTTCGCCTACAGACTGTACTATTAAACAATGTTTACTCTGTTGGAATGATTTATTTCTAGGCCGACGATTGACATTCTATAGGACTTTATTGGATAGTTTTTATTGGACACTAGTTAGTAACTAGTGCAATATGTCTAGTCCTATCTTTGGTGCAGACTGAATTCTCTTACTAAAGTCTGCAATGTGGCTAGCATTCTAGGTGGCTCGCCATCACTGTGCACTTTCAATTGTTGATATTAGATGGTTGGAGGCGATCGGCAGGATGCCTTTGGCCTAGATTTCGTGCTAGTTGGCATTCACCAGTCAGCAAAGCGGAACTCATGTCCCTTCTGAGATTTGAATCTACGTTACCCAGTGAGTTCTGCAGTTAGAGACGTTACCACTGAGCTATTTGGGCTCATAGTTCAACCCTAAGCCCATAATAATCCTGTTGATTCTGTTTCCCATAGAGTATGGGAAATCACAGGACCGTTAACTCGTCATCTTGTAAAATACAAATAGAACTGTAGGGATTACCTAATAACTATGTAACGGTCTAATCACAGTATTTTAACTTATTTCGATATCTCTACTACCTCTAGAATTATTACCCGTTTTTTTCATAAACTGTATGCCATTGTTCTCACATGTCACATTGCTCTTGCATATCAAATGTCAACTTGATTCCTGTTATGTGTTTCAGTCCCTGTTTGATCTCTGATTTCAATGCTCCAGTTTGTGGTTGTCACCTACACTGATAATGTGTTGTTTTTCGACGACGTGATTTTGTTTGAGTAAATCAAAATGACTCTGAGATTAAGTAGTCTGCGGGAATTGTTGGTGTGTAACTCTAATGGACAGACTTTTGATTCCACCTTGTTGGGAATGTTCCACCTGATTCTAAGCTACTTCCTAAAGTTGAATTTTGGCTGACCAATTTTATTCTACAGTACTTGTTGACTGTATATCTACGTAACAGTACTTTTCGGTGTCTTTGGAGAGTTCTGTGACTGTATGTAATCCAAGGAAGTTTTGGTCAGCTTTACAGTAGGATGCAAAGATCGGTTCCATACTTTCAGACCACAAATATAGCCATTACGACAATTAGGGTACAGCAATTTGAAGATGAGGCAGTAACTCATCGAAGAAGACATTGCGAAACGATCGCGCTATGTTGTGAATTGTCAGAAGTTAGAATTCATGGTCTGGCCATTGGATCAGGTCCCAATGGCTCAATGGTCTACGAGCTAGCTGGCCTTGTAACCAGAAGGTCCTGGTTCGGAACTCTCGCGGTGGGTGCGTACCGATGAAGAGTCCCAAACTAGGACGAAACGGATGTACAGTACTCTCAGGTTTACCAATGGTTCTCTAACTGATATTAGCTCATGATGAAATCCTCCATGCAATTAGGTATATATCTTGAGAATATTATTGCTATTATTGTTGCTTTTTTCACTAAAAACGGATATTAAAACATAGAGATCTTTCCACAGATGTATTCAGACGACTTCTGCACTTTCTTTGTATAACACTACTCCCAAGTGTTTTTATAGCAATTTTCCATATATCTGGAATGGGTGTAGCACTATTTTGAATATTCGTATTTGATGTTGATTCGATGAACAGAGATTCACTGGTTAGTGTTTATCTCCACCTGATTAGATTATCTTGCAATGCTTTCACCTCACCCCGTCCCTACTGTGTGATTGATTACATGCAAGTGAATGCAATGTTATTTTACTTAACAGAGTCAATCATCTCAGGTTCAGCTAAATTCCAATATTCCTATAATTTAATTGATCGCGATCTAATAGTTTCACCTATGGAATTGACTTCATTCTCTTATCTAGGGAGCATTGTCTCAACTACAGGAGGAACGGACGAGGAGGATGTCAAATCGAGAATCGGGAAGGCGAGAAACGCATTCATCAACCTGAAACCAATCTCGAAATCTTCGTCACTCAACATCAACAACAAAATTCAGATTTTCAATACAAACGTCAAGTCAATTTTGCTTTACGGATCAGAAACTTGGTGGGTCACAAAGAATATTTCCAACAGCCTGTTGCAGACCTTTATCAACATTTTTGTTCGCTCTGTACTCAAGATCAGATGGCCGGAAAGAATCGCCAACAAGAAACTATGGGAACAAACAAAACAAGAACCAATCGCTCAACAAATATGCTGGAGGAAGTGGAGATGGATTGAACACTCGCTAAGGAGGCCGCTGGGTGACATCGCGCGTCAGGTTCTCGAGTGGAAACCGAAAGGGAAGCGGTGAGTGGGACGTCGAAGGGTAACATGGAGGAGATCATGTGAAGAAGAGTTGAAACAGTATGGACTAACATGGATGCTAGTGAAAAGTACAGCAGAAGACAGAAGCAAGTGGAGGCGTGCAGCTGAAGCCCTATTGTGGTGAGAGCTGTCTACTAGCCAAATTGGTAGACAGTAATTTACGTCAATATTTACGTTCCCAAGATTTGTCGTGAGAAACAACCAATCGGAAGACTGTGTTTGTTTGTTTACATATCCATAGTAATGTACATGAAAACATATATAAATACGCGTTGATTTCCTTAATAAATGATCTGTTGCCTGACCCTTGCCTTCTGTTGTTACACTATGTTCCACTAGGAACCCAAAGGAACAATAATAATAATAATGGAATTGACTCACAGTCGCTACATGGTATTTAGTAAATTACATTATTTTCCCTAATTGGATCTACTGACTCCTTAAGCTGACAAATTTTATCTCTGAGAGAGTTGGTTGGCTGGTTGGTTTAAATGCCACCCTATGTGCAACCTCATTGAAAATCCTACATAAGGCCTCTGACTTTCCCTCTATATACGGCAGCACTACAGAGGCTTTGAATTCTGTATTGCTTTCGTTATTTTTGTCATTTTCATCACTAGTCATATTTCTTCTACGAGTCTTCATACATTTATAAATAATTCTGGTGGGTAGTTAGCTATTCACTAGCAATATTTTCTTTATTTGTTTGATTTCATTATTTAAATCCTCTGACCATCTAGTCAGGCTCCTGGCCTGATTATTTAGACATATAACTAAACCTATTTGTCAATCGTCCAAATCGCAAATATCTTGAACCTGCCATTGCGAAGACGCTCCGAACAGATACTTTCTATGTCTGTTTCTCGATTTTAACTCCGAAACACTAATACTTGTTGGAAAGTTGTATTGCTTGGCAATTAAAATCAAGATAACTGCAAGTCTGTAAAGAAATGTTTTACAGTAAATATAATGTACTCTATATTCGTATTCTTTCGTCTTCTTCCAACTTGTACACGACTGAACCATTCGCGCCTTCGAGTTGCCCGCCAATGGCTACCACTTCCAATAAACAAACGTTCAATGTTCGCGTCCATTTACTGTAACCGATGTGGAACAACGGGAAACGGTAGGGTGATATGACTGCTTATTCTTCCACTGATAACGAAACAGAATTACAAGTTACTGTCAGCAAAATTCAGAAACAAAGGTGAATACAATGTACTTCCCCAGTTCTCTGCCAACCAGTATACGACTAAGCAACGATTGCCTTCTTTTCTTGTCTCCCGCCAAATGGAGACCATTACGAATAAACAAACGATTCATTTTTCATAAACGCAGCTAGTATCTAAACCTCTCAACTTCTAAAAAATGCCACTTCTTTGAATATTACAGCTGACTACTCTTTCATCTACACAGAATCCTATTTCTAGTTATTTTTAAACAGCTGTCAACAATATAAAAGTAATAGACATTCAGTGAATAGTCTGTTATCTAAGCAACACAGATAAGCTCTAAGAGAACTTAGAAGTGACGAAAGCAAGTCAGATAAAGGTGACGGTATAGTTTTACTGGACAAAAGCGAATATGTTGAGAAAATGGAAGGTAGTTTGAGTGATCAAACTAAATTCCAATCTCTTCGTGTTTCCAAAGACCTCAATGTAAGAGCGGAGAAACTAATGACCGACTCCCTCAAAAAACTGAACCAAATAGGAATATTATCATCAGCCACGTTTGAGTTCATGAAACTAACGGGTACCAATACTCCACGTCTTTACGGTCTACCCAGGGTGCACAAAACGGGTCTTCTTATTCGCCCCGTTTTAGATATGTATAACTCTCCATCTCATGGAACAGTGGAGTGGTTAGTAAAGATTCTGGGACCTTTGCACAGAGAAATCGTGCAACATAGAATTAGTGATGTCTTTGACTTTATTTCTAAAATATCCGAGACTAATGTGAGGGATAATGGCATGTTATCCATGGATTTATCATCACTATTCACTAATGTACCGCTTATAGAAACAGTAGATTACATTTTTTTCAAGAAATCACTGAAGCAACAACTACAGATTTAGCAGAATAAAATGGTACCATATTTTATTTCGTCGCCTTCTCTTCAGCTGCTTACAGGGCAAAAACATTAATAAATGTATCTACAATAACAATTTATCATACTTACACAGAGTTCATTTTAAATAGAAATCAATCGATCAATATACACATACACTAATAATATATACATATATATATGCGATCTTGAACACAATTCCGAGCAATAATAATCATACAAAATGAAAACTTTTCAGTATCTCGCATTAGGATGAAAAATATCCAGTTACCAGGTTGGCAAAGAAAGACTGATAACTGCTTCTTCCTGAACGCACAAATCAGGTTTTAGGCACTTGATGGAAAACGCTTCAGCAAACTTAAGGAGCATTGAACTCTTTTGCTTATTGATAATTTTGAATGACTTTTCCACGTCCACCTCATGACCCGTGTCAAGAAGATGCCTGGCGATGGCACTACCTAAATCATTTGTTCCCATATATATTATTAGTGTATGTATATTGATCGATTGATTTCTGTTTAAAATGAACTCTGTGTAAGTATGTTAAATTGTTATTGTAGATACATTTAATAATGTTTTTGCCCTGTAAGCAGCTGAAGAGAAGGCGACGAAATAAAATATGGTACCATTTTATTCTGCTAAATCTGTAGTTGTTGCTTTGTTTAAATTCATTAAGGGGAACAAATGTATGAAATCACTGAAGGGCAATTGGACTTAGGAATCCCCTTGTGTAGCCTCAAAGAATTACTTCTTAATTGTACAATGAATATTCACTTTGTCTTCAATAATTCATATTATCGACAAGTAGATGGAATAGCTGTGGGTTCACCATTAGGCCCAATATTAGCTGACTTCTTTCTCGCTAAACTTGAAAACAGGATATTGAAAGATATCATCAAGGAGTTTGATATGTATTACCAATATGTCAGTGATACATTTATCTTAGCTGATAGGAATGCTAACATAGACGAATTGTTACTGAAATTCAACAACGTCCATCCTTCACTTACTTTTACTTGTGAAGAGGAGCAGAACAATAAACTACATTTTCTGGATGTCTTGCCAAGTAGGCGAGAAGATGGGTCACTTAGGAGAAGTGTGCATAGAAAAACCACATTCACAGGGCAACACACACACTTCCTTAGTTACATGTCCACTAAATGTAAAAGAAATGCTGTTAAATGTCTTATGAACAGAGCAAGAAAAATATGTACGGATGACCTCTTACAGAAGGAATTTGAATATATATTCACGATTCCTTGACGGAGATGGGCTATCCGAGTAGTTTCATAAAGAAACATGTGAAAACATCAGAGAGAAAACCTGAGACTCTGACTGCACGTAAAAACCCCTATTTATTAAGTTACAATTTAATGGTGACTTATCAAGTGAGATTTTATTGCAGAGACTTTCCAGGGGTATACGAGGAACTTTTTACGTAGCATACCTATGTTTGTCATTCTCTAGCGTAAGAATTTTTGGGACGCAAACGAAGGATAAGCCAGATAGTTTTGCCACATCTATGTGCATTTATCAATTCAACTGCACCTGAGGTGACAATTATGTTGGGCGTACTACTAGACAGCTTAGTCAACGTGTTAGTGAACATCTCCCATCGTGGATTGGCAAAGGACAGACAGAAACAATCCGTAGCTCAATTTTGTGATATTTAGTTGATAGTGGTCATGTAGTGGTGAAAACGAGAGCCTTCAAAATAATTCATCGTATCCCACCGAATCTTTCCAATAGACTTCGTATTCGTTTACTGCACACAGCTAAGGCGATAGGCATTCGAACTATTCAGCCTAAACTATGCATTCAAAAGAATTTCGTACAGCCATTATCCCTCCTTTGGCCTATTAAGACATAACCAACTAATGACTTCTACACCACCCTTTGTTTATATTTTCAACCCCTTTCTTATCATCCCATAATCTTATCACATGTTCATTAAAAACGTGTTTCATTTACTTCCCTTACAGTCTAGCATTACTTTATCGGTTCATTTATTTTACTAGTCTTTATCGACTACTTCCACTTTAACAATTGTTTTTTTACTAATGCTGTTTTTCATTATTCCCATTATCACAGATTGCCTCACTTTTTCATCCTTATTATTGATAAAACCATTATTATTAATAATGAGATTATAAGTTTCCAGACCGTAGGTGTTACGAACTTCCTGGAATAATTTGAGCGCCAAGTCAGATTGATTGATTTTAACTTATTTAAATTAATCCCCCTCGTGTTTAAGAAAATCAAAACAAAGTCTGTTTTCTGAACGTTTCGTTGTGTAAGCCACAGCTTCTTCAGCAGATTTATCTCTTCTGAAGAAGCTCTTTATTAATTTATAATGCATTATTATTATCATTACTACTATTATGACTAATTGCACAGTTTATATTCACCACCTTATTATCCTATAGACAAAACACCATGATTGGTTTATAATTGGATTTTTATGTGTAAACTTATGAATATTAGAGTTAAGCCTGATGAGATCTAATTGACAGCGCACTATTGTTTGCTTAAATGTGTTGTTCTAAGTATGAAAAACTAACTTAATAAACAGAGTGAAATAGACGTGGTAAGCGATGGTTTCAAAAATAAATAAGAAGGCTCCAAAACACCGTGTATCAGTATTTTTTCAGGAGAAGAAAAACAACCGTGTGCTGAAGTTTCCAGTTGTTTTTTTGATGGACATAGAAAGCAGTTATATTTAAGATTCTAAGATTAAAACGACTATATTCCAGTGTACACTTAAACACAGTTAAAAGTCAGTCTTTATTTTCATTTCCAATATCCAACAATAGTGTATCTATAGACTTTGTTGAACTAGGGTATGTAGGATTTTAGCGGCAGTTCTCCACTGAACATGGTCGTCTGAATTCACATTCAGCCGACTTCACAACTGCCCATAAGATTTTGTTTCTTTTTAGAGTATTTGCGCACAATGAACCTATCACTTTCCGTCTGGGTTTTACTCAACGGCCTGATATGAGATATCACCTAACAATATCTTTAAAGTGTGTCCATTGCATCTCCCTATTCTGCTGAATATTTTCCAGAAAGTTAGGTTCTTGAACAGTGTCCATTCAGACAGTAATGGAAACAAAACATGCAGTTCAGCAAAGAGGCTCTCTTCAGTGGTTTCATTTTCACGAAAGAGGGTAGTAACAAAAGTGATAAAGCATCAGTGGCACAGCGGTAGAATGCTTACCAACCAAGCAGGTGGTCCTGGGTTTGAACCCCGGCCACAGACTCGCTCCTTTACCTCGTCAAGCCAGTGATAAGACTGCTAAAGACAGAAGGTTGAACATGAGGCTAGCAACCTCATCCCGTACAAATAAGCATCACTGCTGCTGAAACTTCAAGCTTCTAGCTTGAAGCCCTGTGTTCCACCAGGAGCGTACAGGAACAAATTAATAATAATAACAACAGCGATGAGGAGTTGTCACAAACATAGTTGTTAGTATTAATCAATGCATAAAAGGAGTTGAGTAAGTGTATTAGAGTAATGTAATCAGATGAATAATTTAATGCACATCGAAATGAAGAGAAATATGGAATTACGTAAGAGTTCTGCGTCGGTGGTATAGCGGTTAGGACGCTCGCCGACCATGCACATGGGCCGGGGTTCGATCCCCGGCCGACGCACTCCTTTACCTCGCTAAGCCAGAAATAATGCTGGTAAAGAGGAAAGGTTGGGCACGAGGCTAGCAACCTCATCCTGTAAAACAAGCACTATTACAGAAACTTCAAGCCACTAGCTTGAAGCCCTATGTTCCACTGGGGAACGTGAAGGAAAAAAAATAAAGGAGTTCTAAAGAAATATAAGAGTTAAAAAACTTGTAGACAAAAATCAAGTAGGCAGAAATCAACAAAGTTGTTACCATGATGATGGCAGAGGTGGGTGAATAATGTTCTTTCGTATAAATAGCTCCGGTTTTTCTAACAGAGTGGCTAGGGCTTCAGCAATACAAAGCAGTCGAAGGCATATTGACATCGGCAGATTATTCTTCTTTATTTGTAGGTTACTTTGAAGCAGGCGTTTGTTGAGATGTAATGACTAGTGTTGAAAAGGGTGTTTGATAATCACTCTGTTTATAGAGCTACTACTATTATGAAACTCTAATAAACTCATACAACTGCTTTTATACACTGAGTAATGTTGACAGCTTATCATCGCTTTTATTATTATTATTTCGTTTCTGTACGTTTCCGGTGGAACATAGGGTTTCCTGGTCCACTTTCTGACCTCAGTTGGTTGCGTAAAGAAAGCATATGTTGCTGGAGACATGCAACAGCTTGTTGTAGACACCTCTTGTGACGAACACGGGAATTATCTGAACAGTGAACGAGCAGTGACTCCATAATAATGTTAATAATCGTATCTTACTCCTTGCATTGACTGCTGTGGAACTTCACACTTACTTCACAGTAATGAATGTGATACTGGCCGGTTGTGACATTCTCTTCCGTGATGCTTTTCATTGAAACGGTGGTATTGGGAGGGGGACGTCAACAATATGGGAAGATAGACTATACTAAAAGCTGTAACAGTTATCTAGATGTCTCCAACATTGTTTTCATCATGAAACTATGAGAACAACTGTGAAAGTTGTAGGTTACCATTTGAGATGATTATGAAAAATAAAGTATTTCCAAACCAGTGTCTAGTAAATAATACAGTTTTATATTGTGGAAAGTCTGAGAAGTCTAATGATATGATGAATATGCGGGAAGGTGGTTTGTAAACAGCTTGACTTGTTAAACTGCACACGTCGATAAACTCTAATATCCCTGCAGGGTTGCTGAAGTGAGAACATGGTCTCTCAGATATGATAACACTCACAGTCTGGCGCATAAAACTCCACACGATACTACTGAAATCAGGATAAATTCACTGGACGAGATACAGAAGACTTACCAAATCAGTGAGTTATCTCAACAAGCCAGATTCCAGATGATTACGAAAAAGTAAAAACAGAACATTAAACCAGTTCTATGAATCATATTTTCCAATAAAAATAATTCCACTACGAAGCGATTGAAGCATTTCGATAACAAAGGCTTATGATGACATGTGGCTTACTGATAGTATCAATATTGCGTGTTTCCCTTGTCAACAAGCATAAAATGAGAGAGATCCCACTTTTTTTTAATATTTCCATTTTGACTAGGTCATCAGCTAGGAGGTTGAAGATTCGTGTATTATAGGAAACAGATGAGAAAGTTCCAGAACCACTTCCGATCAAGAGTCAAATAAATAAAGACAAACACAAAGTGTAATAAACAGAAAGTTTGGATAAAAACCATAGTAAGATCATAATATGTGAAAAAGTTGACTTTTTATGCAAGTAGGCGTTGGAAACGTATTCATAACAAAATAGACAGGAAGTTCGTATTAAAAAAACAGTAATGTAGATAAGGATTTTTTTCAAAAACACAAAATTAACATAAACAAACAGGAAAATTGGATAGGAAGGGTAATATGATAAACATGAAAATTGATCTGATGCTCACTAGCGGCTAGCCCTATTCAGGCAGTTGACCTGGAGTCCTAATAGGAAGCCATGACCAGTGAGGTCCAGAAAGTTGAAGGTGGGTCAGTAACTCATCGAAGAAGACAATGCGAAGTGGTCGCGCAATGTCGTGAATCGGCAGAAGTTGGAATTCATGGGTAGGACATTGGATCGGGTGGTTCCAGTTACTTAATGGACTACGAGCTCGCCGTGTAACCAGAAGGCCCTGGGTTCGAATCCTGGCGGTGATTGTGTACTGCCAAAGAGTCCCAAACCAAGACGAAACGGATGTACAGTACTCTCAGTTTTTCCAATGGTTCTCTAACTAATATCAACTCATGACTGAATCTTCCAACTAATATGATAATCATCATTGATATGGCTGCCTTTTTATGGTGGTCATGGTAGGGACAATGGTTCCCAAAAAAAGGCAAGCTTCTCAGTAATTATGATTTTCCTCCCTCTTGTTATCCGACCTTCCTGTTTACCACACTTTGTAATTTTAGTGATTTGACCCCTCACCGGAAGCAGTCCAGGAACTATCTCTTGCATTTCCTATAGACACACAAATGTACAGCCTCCTAGTTGATGATTTCGTCAAAAAGAAGATTTTCTCCTCTTCAACCGTCTTCCTGATAATTCTTATGAACTAATGCATATATTCCGTAATTTAAATATTGTCGTACAGCTGTTAGATGAGATGCATAATTGTCGGTGGCACCCCATAGTTGCGAATTAGTTGCCAAAGCACCTCTCCATCGACGCTGCGCTATCGAAGGTCTTTTCGAAGTCGATGAAGTTGAGATAGAGAGGTGACTGCCATTCCAAGCTTTGTTCATTGATGATCCGTAATGTGGCGATCTGATCAATACATGACTTGTTTCTTCTGAATCCAGCTTGTTCCAGTCGAAGTTTTTCATCCAGGTTGGCATGTTTGATTCTCTCCAGGATGATGCGGCTGAGTATTTTGCTTGGGATGGGCAGCAGCATAATTCCGCGCCAGTTCTTGCATTGCCTTAAGTCTCCGTTCTTTGGTAGTTTGAATAAGTATCCTTTCTTCCAATCCTCGGGTACTTTGCCTTCTTTCCACACCTTCTCCAGTAGTGGCGTCATCAAGTCCGCTGTTGTCTCTGGGTCCATTTTCAATGCTTCTGCTGGGATTCCATCTGGTCCTGCTGCTTTTCCAGCTTTCAGCATCTTGATTGCCTTCAGGACTTCTGTTTTCGTCATGGGGTTGATGTTCAGTGGTAATTCTGCTTCCGTTGTTGGTATTGTTGGGCGTGTTGTAGGTGGGAAGTGACGAGTTGGTCGTCCAAGGGTGACTTGGAGGAGGTCATGTGAAGAGGAGATGAAAGCGTGTGGGAAGACTTGGAGCCAGGTGAAAACTCTGGTAGAGAACCGAACGCAGTATAGACGAGCGGCTGAAGCCCTATGTTCCTCTAGGAATTAAAGGAAATAATAAATAGTAAAACTTAGAATAACACATATAAGCATCAACAATAGTGATTCCAATAACATCTCACAACACTACACTCTGATAAATGCATAACTTAAGAATAAAAATATAACTGAATATATATCAAACATGGTCACTTGTCAGTAGGATAATAAGATTGTGCAATCATTAATAACAATAATAATAATAATTCTATTAATGGCAAAAATAAAAAGATGGAGCGATGTGGGATAACAAGAATAACGCAAACACTATGACTGAACAAATAAATAAATTCATAGAAAATTCTCATTTTAACATATATAGAAAAACAAAACAAGTGGTGATTCAGCGAAGAGACTTTATTCAACAACAAATTTAATATCAAGCTGTACAATAGAGAAAATTAGTAGAGCTCAAAAATGATTGGGGGTTATTGATATACGTATAAAACTTGGGCACTGTGGTAGAAAGTATAACTCCACTATGGATAAGATTTTTTTTGGCAAATCACACTGTATTGTTATACAGTAATATTCACTGATGACCAAGTTTCGAGAACAAACTATTGCTCATAATCAAGTTACTCACACAACGTTTTTCCTTCATTTATATACATGTGTGGAATTGACTAGATATTTGAATAAAAATCAATATGAGATCGAAAAAGGCCAAAAGCAAATTAAAAATAATTGTGAAACTAGGAATGATAACATAAATAAAAGAGAATATAAGTCATCTATTGTTATACCATATAAGGAGGGGCCGTCTGAGGCACTACGTAGGATTCGCAATAAAGTAGCAATAAGGGTGGCAGTCAAACCTATAAACTCACTCAGAGACAAGCTCTGTAGGCTAAAAGAACCAATCAATTCATCCAATTAAACATAATAATATAATTTACAAAATACCTCGCAATGACTATGAGATCAACTACATAGGTCAAACTAGTAGGTCGAGGATAGTCAGATTGTTGGAACGTAAGAATTTCGCTAAGGTGAGAATGGTTGACCCCGAGAAGATGAGTAAATTAGAAAAAAGCTCAGCAACTGCACTATATGCATTAACACACAATCACACAATAGAGTGGGAAGGAGAGGGTTAAAATTTAAGAAGTAATATAGTTAGGTGGAGAGAGAGATTGATTACTGAATCCTGCCTAGTTCATTGAGTCTACACCCAACACATGCTACAGAAATGACTCAATGCAAATACCAGAGATATACATGGAAGATATTATTACCACCAGTCAGTCAAATAAGAGAAGGATAATAAATAATCTCAAAATTCTATCGCAATACACGTACATTATAATATTCTAACAAGTTACTTATTATGACTATTATAACACTCGTCTTATTTCCCATGTGATTGTAATTGATCAATAACACTCATATTATTATCTCCAAATGTACATTATCCTATATTAATTTTTATTCCAATATCTAGTCAATTCCCCACATGTATATAAATGAAGGAAAAACGTTGTGTAAGTAACTTGATTATGAGCAATAGTTTGTGCTCGAAACGTCATCAGTTAATATTACTGTGTAACACTGTGTGATTTATTAAAATAAATTCTTATCCTCAATGATTGGGGATTAGTATACTTAGCACAGAGGGATTAAGGGACCATGGAAGTTGGAGGGGTTGAACAAACGTTTTCTGTACACAGAGATCTGACTTTTCTGTTTCGATAGCCAAAGCTTCAGCAATACAGATGAGTCGGATATGTAGTGATTTGGGCAAATTACTTTTCGTCTTGTAGATGACCAACTCTATGTGCGTTTATCACCTCATCTGCTCGTGTGGAGCTAGGTATATCTGTCGTTTGACTCGAGTTTTGTCCAAGAGGGTGCGAGAACACTATCCTGCCTAGTTACGAAGAGGCGGAAGTGGCGCAATAAGAAGCACGATCATTGAACACCTGGCTGATACTGATCACCCTATCTTTATAGCCTTTGCCCTTAAAGTCATCTACATGATAAAAGAAAATATACCCAATTCATTACTTACCCAACTCATCTGTAGTGCTGAAGCCTTGGTCATCGAAACACGAAAGGTTTATGAATCACCTTGAATGCTTTTGTTTCATCCGCTGAAGAATCACTTTCAACAAAACGTGATAAAAAGGAGCTGCAGATGGTTTTTGTAAGCACATTACCAGACCACGTTAGGAGATGTTCATTGAGACGTTGCCTTTGCTCTGTAGTATTCCATCCAATGTTACTGTTTCCACAGGACCAGCGGAAGTGATAAACCATTTTGTCTGTTCATTTTCTTTTTTTAACCTTTTTCTACTACGTTTATCCTTACAACTGTCTGCATGAATTTGCCGCTTTTCATTATTCTTGCAACTAGTTATTTGTTTTCCAAGTGTTGGTCTTCAGGGATGTGATTGATTATGGGTTTGATCAGGAGTTGACAGTAGTTAGAGAACCAGAGGATGCTAGACAGCTGTTTTTGCTTTAGTTTGCAACTCTTCAGTGGTGTACAACCACTGGATTTCAAACCCAAGGCCTTCAGGTTGAAGGACAAGCTTGAAATTATTCAGCCACTGGGATCCAAATTAACCACCAGCCCATGAATTCCAACTTCATCTAATCCACGATGTATGTAATGCCGAAGAGTTCCAAGCTAGGAGGACACAGCGGTCCAGTACCCCTTGGTATTCCAACTGCTCTCTAACTGAATTCGATTCATGATTAAACCTGTAGCCAATCAAATCCCTACAAACTAACACTCGATAATAATTCCGATGCTCACTAGTGACTGGCTCCATACAGGGAGATGATACCTGCAGTTCTAGTGAGAAGTCTTAACTGTAGTGGTCCGCGACGTCTGGTAAGAGATAAGTTACTTGCCTTTGGCATTGGCAGTCCGTTTCGTTGTATATATTTCGAATTGGAAGAAGCTGGAATTCATGGCCTGGTCATTGGATTACGTTCCAGTAGCTGAATGGTCTACATCTTGACCTCTAACTTCAATCTAACATGAACTATCTACCTATCTCTCTTGATGGCCTTGAACTTGACTTAACTTTTAATTCACTTGTACTCATAGTGATCATTTTATTGACCTCACACTTCAACTTTTATTCATGTAACTGCTTTTTTCCTTCTGCTTGATAGTTTTTATCTATGTCTGTGTGCATGTGGGTATAAGCCTGTGTTGACTGCAGATTCATCTTAGTAACAAGTCTCTGGCGATCATCGAGGTCAGAGAATACAATTGCTTCACAGTGTATAAACAGCGTCCTTGAAACACTCGTCAAATATCTAGAACTACTGCGGTTCACTTTGTAAGCAGCAAAGCTCTCTTTATCATTTGATAGTCGACAAATGCTTGGAACCCAGATGAAGGATAAGTTAGATAGTTTCGCCTCGTCTATGTGTATTTATCGGAAAGTTATTTCCGGTATAATACTACAGAGCTTAAGTGATGTGTCAGTGGACACCTCCCATCCGAAACTCCGTTTTGTTGTATTTACCTAATAGTGGTAATTTAGTTGAGATAACGGAAGCATTCAGTATGATTCATCAAATCCCTTCGAATCTATCTAATGGACTCCATATTCCTCTCTTGCACATAACTAGGGCGATTTTCACTCGAAGTACTAGGCCCATGCTATGCAAAAAAAGGACATTAATACAACCATCATCTATCCCATGGCCCCCGGTGCGAATGTTTTCCAGGTCATATAGAAATAGATAAGGGGAGATAGCGAGTATTAGAGATCAAAATTAAGATAAATTGCATTACGCTTCAATTACATCACTTAGATAAACAATTAGACATTAGAGAATATAACAAGATAATAAAAAGACAGTTGCAGCGAAGAAAATTTTCTTTTCGACAAAGTCATCATCTAGGCTGTACATTCGTGTATTTATATCAAATGGATGGGAAAGTTCCAGAAAAATTTCCGGTTAAGGGTCAAATTAATAAAAATTACAATTAGGAATTAGAATGCCATAATAAACAGGGGGACGGGTAAAACTCAAACAAAATAGCATAATAACTAAGATGATTGACATTGTGCAATTGGGGGTTAGAAATGTAGAAATAACAAAACAGACAGGATGTTTGGATAAAAAATAATGTGATGAATAATTGTTTATGCAATCAGGGATTAAATATGTAGAAATAGTAAAATGACAAAATAAACAGAAAGTGTGGATATGGAAATATGTTAGTGTAGACAGGGATTAAGAAAAACTTAAAATAACATGAATAAACAAGAAGTTTAGATAAGAAAGGCGATGGGATGGTCATTATTAAAAAATTTACCTGTTTATCATGGCCATGGCAGGGACAGGGGTTGGACGTATTTCTTTTGGATACAAAAGAGTGGGTTTGAGTTTTTCGATAGCTAACGCCTCAACTATGTCCAGGTGTCTTGATTTCACTCCCTTGGATAGGTTTGATTGAATCTTGTATATTACTTCGAAGGATTTTTCGAAAGGCGCTCAATATCCTGAGTTGACCAGATGTTCTGTCACTGAACTGTATACACTTTTTTTCCTTCATGTTCCCCAGTGGAACATAGGGCTTCAAGCTGGTGGCTTGAAGTTTCTGTGGCAGTGTTTATTTTACAGGATGAGGTTGCTAGCCTCATGCCCAATCTTTCCTCTTTAGTAGCATTAATTCTGGCTTAGCGAGGTAAAAGAGTGCGTCGGCCGGGGATCGGACCCCGGCCCATGTGCATGGTCGGAGAGTGTCCTAACCGCTATACCACCGACGGACATACACGTTTTTGGTCTCGTTTTACTAGCCACGCTGGGTAGTGTTCACGAGCGCGTTTTCCAAGTCGGCGCATGGTACGGCCGATCTACTCAGCTCCACAAGAGCAAGTAAACTGGTATATGCACGTTGAGGTGGCCCAATGCGACAGCTTGTCTTTCACGTTCTGGCTGAACAGTTTCTTGCATGAAAACGTCAGTCGTGGGCTCGCGGCGAAGTATGTTTTCCTAAGAGATTTGCAGAGGCGTTTGCGAAGGATTTCTGCTTCAATATAATGATAGTGTTGAAGTGAGTTAAAATAATCCTACTGATAAAGGATCGTTGGCTCAGACCACTATCTCATACAAGGGACAATCCAAATCAAATTAAAAGCTTTCAGAGAATCAGGAGATCCCGATAGACCACAAGCCAAGTTCAACACTCAAAAACTGAAGGAACAGGACACAAAGGACATCTTGACTGCAAGTATAAAAAACAAAGCTGAGACACAAATCAACACTGGCGAAGAGATCAGCGTCGAAAAGCACTGGAACAACTTGAAAACAATGTGGAGTCAAACCTGCATGGAAGTTCTAGGCAGAAAGAAGAGACAGGACAAACAATGGCTCACTACGGACACTTGGAAACTAATAGAAGAGAGAGGGATGGTAAAACAAAAGATTATCCAGTGCACCGATGAGCAACAAAAACAGGATTTGAATGCAAGCTACAAGACACTGAACAAAAGAGTAAAGAAGAGTGCCAGAGAAGACAAAAGAAAGTACTATGAAACCATGGCAAGTGAGGCAGAACAAGGTGCAGGCAAAGGAGACCTCGCAACACTCTACCAAACTACTAGGTACCTATCGGGCAAATGTTTGACACAAATCAAGCCGGTGAAGGATGACAATGGAAAGTCACTCAACAAAGAAGTGGAGCAAAAGAAACACTGGGCTGAACACTTCAAAAGACTCCTAAATCGACCATCACCTACAACGCGCCCAGCAATACCAACAAGGGAGACAGAGCTACCAGTGAACACCAACCCCCCGACGAAATCAGAAGTCCTGAAGGCAACCAGGATACTAAAAGCTGGAAAAGCAGCAGGACCAGATGGAATCCCAGCAGAAGCATTGAAAATGGACCCAGAGACAACAGCGGACTTGATAACGATACTACTGGAGGAGGTGTGGAAAGAAGGCAAAGTACCCGGGGATTGGAAGAAAGGGTATTTATTCAAACTACCAAAGAACGGAGACTTAAGGCAATGCAAGAACTGGCGCGGAATTATGCTCCTGTCCATCCCAAGCAAACTACTGAGCCGCATCATCCTGGAGAGAATCAAACATGCCCTGCATGAAAAAATTCAACCGGAACAGGCTGGATTCAGAAGAAACAAGACATGTATTGATCAAATCGCCACATTACGGATCATCATTGAACAAATCTTGGAATGGCAGTCACCTCTCTATCTCAACTTCCTCGACTTTGAAAAGGCTTTCGACAGCCTCGATCGGGAGGTGATTTGGAAACTACTTCGCTATTACGGGGTGCCACCGACAATTATACATCTCATCCAACAGCTGTACGACAATGCTGCATGCCATGTAACCCACAACAGGAAACTTACGGAATCCTTCGAAATGAGGACAGAAATAAGACAAGCTGGCTGCCTACTATCGCCAATGATTTTCCTGATTGTAGTAGACTGGATAATGCGACAAAAAGCAGGCAATGAGGAAACAGGCATAAAATGGACTCATACGAAATACTTGGAGGATCTGGACTTCGCCGATGATATATGTCTGATTTCCCGCAAGCTGGAAGATATGCAAGCGAAAAGCAACAAGTTGGCAGAAGAACCATCAAAAAGAGGACTTCAGGTGAACATAGAGAACACAGAGGTAGGTGATGAAGATTCCTGGGCAACACCACCAACAGCAACAACAACAACTGACAGCAATCAGCATAAATGGGAGGAACCTACCTGGGAAGCATCGTTTCAACTACAGGCGGAACTGATGAGGATATCAAAGCAAGAATCGGAAAAGCAAGACAAGCCTTCATTACTCTCAAGTCTGTGTGGTGGTCAACAACAGAGCATCAAAAATAAGATCCGGATTTCCAACTCCAATGTGAAGTCACTGCTACTGACTGTACGGATCAGAGACTTGCACTGCGAGTCATGAAGAGCATCTGCAACAAACTACAGACCTTCATTAACAGCTGTCTTCGCTCAATACGCAAGATCAGATGGCCGGCCAGAAAAGATCAGCAGCAGAGATCTCTGAGAGCGAAACAACCAGGAACCGATTGTGAAACAAATAGGCAAGAAGAAATGGAGATGGTTTGGCCATACGCTGAGGAAACGATCAAGTGACATCACTAGACAATCCACTGCTCGAGTGGAACCCGAAAGGGAAGCGGCGAGTTGGTCGTCAGTGCAAGGATGACTTGGAGGAGGTGATGTGAAGAGGAGATGAAAACGTGTGGGCAGACATGGAGCCAGGTGAAGACTCTAGCAGAGAACAGAACGCAATTGAGACGCACGGCTGAAGCCCTATGTTCCTGTAGGAATTAAGGGATACAATAATAATAATACTGATAAAGGATAGTTTTAAATGAATCAATAATAAGAGGTAGAATTATAAGTAAAACGTATTACCATGGTAGATTTAGAGTCACGACCATCTCCTTTTGTACACAGAGACCTGGTTTATAAACTCGAATTGCACAAGCCTCTGCTTGTTTTAAATTTTTAATTAAATTTCCTATCATCACTTCTTCTTATCATATCATCATTAAAAACACACTTTATTTACTTCCCCTACAAGCGAGCATTACACAATTTCTCTATTTGTTTATCTCAGCCATTATTGACAACGTCTGTCTGAAAACTGTATATTTAATTGATCATCCTGTTGTCCAATACTCTTGTTTGCACGAACTGGTTCCGTTTCTTATTTCTGATACTGAGTAATCGGACAATCCCATTGACATCCCATTGACAAATGACCATGATTAATTGATATTCGATTATCCTAGTTATCCTAATCTTGCTTACATTAAGATTAAGATAAGAAGCATTTGTATTTCTGAATGGGTTGACTTACAAACTTCCTTCATAACAGCCACCTCAACAGAAGGCTATCACGCGAACTGACTGACTGTCAAAACCACGAAAGATAAGCAATCCAAACTGATCACTGATCGGAATTCAAATGGTAATCAAGATCCAAATATGAGCGACATTCGTCTCTCTAAAGCAGTCACTATGACATTATTTTCTGCTGAGCTACATATGATCTTCACAAGCCACAAGTTGTTCTCCATCTGTGTAAAAGAGAGGAACTATCATCTGTCCGGCTCCACGCGTATCTGTCAGTTCACCTGCTCTTATGCAGCAAGTTCCACTAGTCATAACCAGAGTGTGTCTGACTGTCTGTTTTCGACATAGAACTTTGCTTTGATGTGCAGCAGTTAAAGTCACCACACTCCATGTAGCATACAAAGCCAGAGAAGAAAGTAAAAAGAAACGCAAAATAGAGACAGTAAACAGATATAAAAGGCAAAAAGAATAGTTATAGTGAAGAACCATGTAGTTTTATTGGATATGATAAATCACAAAGAGTGCATGCATCTGCGCCATTGAGAACGATTTTGAGACATATCATCAACTGTCTCCACCAGTCATTGGTTCTTGTCATCCTGAGGACCGTGACCAGCCAGGCAGTCCACAATTTCCTACGTGGTTGTCTTAAACCAACTGTTGTGAATTTCATTGGCTGATGAGACCATGTTTTGGTTTAACCACCACTGACAACCCACTATAAGCATAACCACAGTATGCCTTGCAAAAAAGAATACGAGAACATATTCCAGGATGGTTTCACATGGGAGAAAGGAAGCCTCCGAGAGGCTCTATTCGAAAACACGTAATCCACCTCTGTCATTCCATCAACCCTAACCATGATTGTTAAATCATCTTTCGAATTCATGTTTACTTGCCATGTTTTCTCCCTTCTTAACTTATAATGCCAGCAGCAGAGGCCTTCGCCATTCATGAATGCAAGCCATACCTTTGTGTTTAAAAGAAATCTGCACAATCCTTATGGCTACCTTGGCCATAGGAGGATAAAGATTGATTCATTTATATTGCATGTGGTTAATTTAGTTAGTTAATCTTTGAACCTTTCATTACTACAAGTATTACTATTACTATTATTATTACTTTCCCATTTTCAATTGCTTATGGTATTATTTCACGTCCCACTCGCCATTTCCAAATCGGGTTCCACTCAAGGGCCTGACGCGTGATGTCCCCAGCGGCCTCCTCAGCGAGTGTCCAATCCATCTCCACTTTCTCCTCCATATTTGTTGGGTGACTGGTTCTTGTTTTGTTTGTTCCCATAGGTTCTTGTTGGCGATTCTTTCCGACCATGTGATCTTCAGCATAGAGCGAAGACAGTTGTTGATAAAGGTTTGCAACATGCTGTTGGAAGTATTCCTGGTGACCCGCCAAGTTTCTGATCCGTATAGAAGAACTGACTGACTTGACGTTTGTATTGAAAATCTGAATTTTGTTGTTGATGCTGAGTGACGAAGATTTCCAGATTGGTTTCAGATTGATGAATGTGTTTCTTGCCTTTCCGGTCCTCGATTTGACATCCTCCTTGTCCGTTCCTCCTGTAGTTGACACAATGCTTCCTAGATAAGTGAATGAAGTAACCTCTTTCAAATCCCCACACCCCCGTTGATGGTGATTGGCGCTGTATGTTGCTGCCGCTGTTGTTGTTGTTGGTTGGTTATCTTCATAACCTCCGTCTTGTTTATGTCCACCTGGAGTCCTGTCTTTGCTGCCTGCATCTTCGACCAGTTTGTCGGTTTTCGCTTGTAAGTCTTCGATTTTGTGTGACATCAAACATAAATCATCCACGCGCGAAATCCAGGTCTTCTAGGTTCTTCACGTCGGTCCAGGATATCCCTGTCTTCTCGTTTCCCACTGTCTGACGCATAATCCAGTCCACCACAACTAGGAATATCATCGTTGGTGATAATAAGCACCCTTGTCTGACTCCTGTGTTTACTCCAAACGCTTCGCTGAGTTTTCCGTTGTGGATCACTTGACATGTGCCGTTGTCATACAGCTGTTAAATAAGGTGGATAAATATTTGGGGTACGCGGTAGTACTCGAGTAGAGTCCTAAAATACCATATATGTATTCATTTGTACAGCTGGATAATAGATCCGTTGAAAAGAGTCTCTATCGCTGCGGAAAATTGTGTTTTTCCTAATTAGAGTAAAGGCTGAAAGTAATATTGTAGCCGCTGACATGTGTTGTTCTAAACTTTCCCATAGGAATATTTAATACTTCATTTATTCACAATAGATACTACTTTTAGGAAGAGAAATACAGAATTTGAGGAAAAAACATATTCTTTCCATACTAGTTTGTTTATTAGATACATCACATGGTGAGACAGTTTAATTTACTGGATGACTTTTGATTGACATCACTAATATAGTAATCAATGTGAATATGAAAAATAAATAGATTGTGTTCGAAACGTCATCGTCCAGTAAATAATGCTGTTTTTCACTGTGTGATGCATCTAATAAACAAATTAATGTGGAATTACATATTAACACAGTGCCCAAGTTTTACACATATGTTAACAAAACAAATTCTTGAAGTCAGTTGGTGGATGGTGACTAGCAGTGGAATCCAGGATGCGCATTTCTTCCTATTTGGGACTCGTCGCTTGGATGTACCTGCATTCCTCAGTGAGTGATGGTGTTGCCACCAATGGGCATCCTGGATTCCAGTGCTAGTCACCATCTACCAATTGATTTCATGCTACATAACCAGACATCGTTGGAGCATCTACACTAGGAACCGACATGTCAACCTGAGACCGAGCACTTCAGTCCAGTCAACCGACGGGAAAATCCAAAATGAATTAAGGAATATTCTCTTTAATAAATTTCCTTCCGGCTCTACAACAACAAAATTCGGATTTTCAATACAAACGTCAAGTCAGTTTTGCTATATGGATCAGAAACTTGGCGGGTCACAAAGAATATTTCCAACAGCCTGTTGCAGACCTTTATCAACAACTGTCTTCGTCGCTCTATACTGAAGATCAGAGGGTTAGAAAGAATCACCAACAAGAAACTTTGAGAGAAAACAGAGCGAGAACCAATCGCCCAAGAAATATGCAGGAGAAAGTGGAGATGGATTGGACACTGGCTAAGGAGGAGGCCGCTGGGTGACATCGTTCGTCAGGCCAATGCTCGAGTGGAACTCGAAAGGGAAGCGACGAGTGGGACATGCAAGTGTGACATGGAGGAGATCGTGTTGAGAGGAGTTGAAACAGTATGGACTAAGATGGATGCAAGTGAAAAGTAAAGCAGAAGACAGAAACAAGTGGAGACGTTCAGTTGAAGCCCAATGTTCCACTAGGAACACAAGGCAACAGTAATAATAATATATATAATAATTTAGAATAAACGTCATTAAAATTTTGGCGTTTTTTAATATTATCATTTTGTTAAGAACAATAGAAATACAATTCAAGAAAGATGCATAAATTATTTAGAAAATCAAAACAAATGATTCAGCGAACAGAATCTTTTCAACGAATTTATCATCAAGCATAAATTATTATTTTTATTGTTCCCTTGGGTTCTCTGTGGAAAACACGGCTTCAACAGAACGTCTCCACTTCCTCCTGTTCTCCACGGTTCACTCCGGCTGGCTGAATTGTTGTCAATATTCTCTCATCTCCTCCTGGCACTATCGCCTGCATTTCGACTTTGGACCGACGCCCAACTCGTCGTTTACCATTCGGATTCCACTCGAGGCCTGATATCACTCAATGATCTTCTCTTAGCATGTGTCCGATCCATTTCCACACATTTTTAAGCAAAAGGTTCTCGACTGGTTCGTTCCCAGAGTTTTGCGTTACTAATTCTCCTTGATCCGTCTTCTGATCTTCATTAAGGAGCCAGATGTTGATAAATGTCTGCGAAATTCCCGAGGAATTTTAATTACTGTCAACTTATGATATGATACTGCCTTGAGCCAAGTTCACTGGAGATTATCTACTCTGATGCTCAACTTGGTGGAAAAATACCTGAGTCATAATGGTTACGCACACAAGTTCGTCAAAAAACATAAGAAACGTAGTATCAACAAAGTAAATTACAGCATAGTAGAGAGAAAGTTCATCTCTCTGCAGCTTGAGGTCCAAGATGATGACACTACTAGTAGAATAAGATGCAGAGTGAGTGCTTTCCTGGATAAAACACATCCAACCGTCAAGCCTGTATACTTTTATCAAACGACCAGTTGTTTAAGACAATCAAAAGTGGACAAACTCCTACTTCATGTTACTCTAAACCGTGTCTATCAACCTATATGTACGTGGCAAAGAATACGAAGTGGAAAAACAGAAAGAAATGTTGTTGTCCACCTTTCCAGACGTTTACCAAAGAATCAGGGAATAAAAGGCTCATGCGCATGAAACAGTGAGATTGCGCGCCACCTGTTGATAACTCTTTATGTTGTGGGAAATCTAAAGGCATTCAAATTAATCAGCAAGCAAGAGAAACCTAGCTTGCTACGTTTTGTTGAGGCAGCCACCATCAAATGACTTGCACCAAATTTCTGTAAACAGCAAGAGACAGCGGTGAGTCTCGCACTGCACTGGTATGCCATCCTCTGTCCTTTCAAGAAAATTTTATATCATCTAAGCATGACTCCCCCCCCCCTCCCCATTCGTTTGTTATTTTATAAAGACACATTTTCTATGATTACGTAACCTATTACTTGTTATACTCTCTCTATTTGGACTTGGTTTCTACCCACAAAAATCTGTTGAATTTAGTACTTTTTCTGCCAAGCATATTCGTCTTTTTCACTCTTGATTATTCAAAAACTTACATCATTCCTGACTGATTTTACCGTTAGTTCCTACCAGTAACTTCTAGTCATTGTCGAAAAAGTATGTACAAATCTCCAATGTAATCTTAATACATTTGTATTGTTAAGGTTGTAGCCAGTCAAGGAGAATCCTCAAAATAATAGAAAGAAATGAGCTCATATTATCCTGGTGGTACCTTTGTCGCCCTTGCTTAGTTCAAGTGTATTGGTGGATTCCAGTGTTCAAAACTTCCTTCAAGAACTTCAGTTAACTATTCCTGTAGTCAGGCAGTACTGAGCACTAACTAGATCAGGATAGAAGACGGAGATTATCTGGAAAATGGGATGTATTTGTGCAATCTATTCCGAACAGTCTGGACACACATTTACTCGTCAATTCAATTTATATGAAAAACAAAATGCCACTCAAAATAAACAAAATTACAAAAGATGTTAGAATAAGACTAATCAATACTATTCGAATGTTGGTTTGTAGGTATTTGATTGGTTACAGGATTTCATCATGAGCTGACATTGGTTAGAGAACCACTGGAAAACATGGAAGTACTATGCAGCTGTTGCGTCCTAGTTCGAGACTCTTCATCAGTACGCACCCACCGGGACTCGAACCCAGGACTTTCTGGTTACAAGGCGAGCTCGTAGACCATTGAGTCACTGGGACCCGATCGGTGTGCGTTTATCAATTCACCTGCTCGTGTGGAGCTAGGTATATCGGTCGTTCAACTCGAGTTTTGTCCAAAAGGGTGCAAGAACACTGTCCTGCCTATTTACGAAGAGGTGGAAGTGAAGCAATAAGAAGCGGGATCATTGAAGATCTGGTCGATAATGATCACCCTATCTCTATAGCCTTCGCCTTTAAAGTCATCTACAAGGTGAAAAGTAATTTGCCCAAATCACTACCTACTCAAATCATCTGTATTGCTGAGCCCTTGGCTATAGAAACAGAAAAGCCAGATCTCTGTGTACAGAAAAAGTTCGTTCAACCCCTCCAACTTTCATGGTCCCTTAATCCCTCTATGCTAAAGTATGGTAATACCTAATCATATTTTGGCTGTAACAATTTTTCATTTTTTCATTTTGTCTATTCAATTTGTATGCTCTTCCTTATTAAGTCAATTATTACTATTACTACTCTCACTTTTAATTGTCCCCGGTATTATTTCACTTGTTCCACTTGTCATTCTAAATCAGTTCCTTTTTTTACAACATTAAATTCTATGCTATCAAATTTCACACAATATTACTTAAAATTTTTATTTTATTCGATTTGTCTACAAATCCTATAATTGCACATTCTTTTTCAAGTTCTATCCATCCTATGAATTATTCTATGTATGACATTAATTTGTTTTGCCACTTGACATTTAACTATGATTATGATAACAAACATTTTAGTTTTAATTGCTTTTCATACTAACACTATTATTATTTAATGCATTCACACCTATGATTCAATTCCCTCACCGGATATAACTTCTCAACAACCATATATATATATATATATACGATTGTACAGCTTGATGATAAATTCGTTGTTGAAAAGAGTCTCTTCGCTGAATCCCTTGTTTTGATTTTCTATATCTACATATCTCTTATTGTAGTTTTGCCTTCGCGCAAAATTTAATTTAATTTTTTAGATTTTCTCGTCAATTGATTGCACCGAAATGCTCCGTCTCAGGTTGACATGAAGGCTTCTTGTGCAGATGCTTCGACGATTTCTGCGCAGGTAATTAGAAGTTAATTGGTGGATTGTGACTTGCGGTGGACGAGAGTCTCAAATAGGACGTATTGTGCAACCTGGATCCACTGCTAGTCAACATGCACTAATTGAATTCCCACAAAGTTGTTTATACACTCTTTTCAGTATCTTATTTTATTATAAGTATCCCCATGTTATACCGTGACAAGTATCCCTGTATAACAAGAGTATTCAGTTAGACATTTGTACGGAAATATCATGAAATCACGTTTTCTGTGTGCTTATATTTTACTTCGATTACATTTTCATGTGAAAAAGTCTAAAAGTATTTGAGAATTTTTGTTACTCAGTACAGTAATTGACCTTATAAGAAATACAGTGAAAATGTGTGACGATTATTACTAGCACTATACTCACTCTTACTATTATGTCCTTAAGAGTTTTAAAAAAATCAATACTGAAAGAATTCAAGTGAAATGATTTAATGTTATTATTCATATTAAAATTAATCGAATTTTCAAGTTGAATTTTGTTCGGTATTTTGCTTTAAGGCCTTGTGTATTCTACTTTATCATTATACTTCTTGAAGTATGTTATATTCTCTATGCCTTATTATTTCATACATTCGGCTCACTTGATGAATTTCTATAGAGAAAGGAAGACGAAATTTACAGTATAAAATGATATCATCATTCTATTTCACAGGTTCTCATCAGCTGCAGACTACCTGAAATTTCAATGGTTATATAGATGATAATAACATACTTTAATGTTTGAATGGTAGTAGAGAAGAAATACTATAGAATTGAGGCATCCAAAATGTAAACATTACAATTTTTAGTTTAAGTTTTCATCATCAATTTATTAATAATAATATTATTTATTCTTATGAACTCGAAAGTACTCATTTAACACCTCAGTTAAATACCATAAGTTATCTGAAAATTAGTTCAAAATTGTCATTTACTATAATAATGTCTTTATTAATTCACTTATTATTTCCACCCATTCAATTATTTCGTAATACATCATTGCTTTACTGGTGTAAAACGTTTATTATGTTTTCATGTTTGATGTTTAGAAAGTATATTAATGAGTGATTACCTCATAAAAGTCAGAGTTTGAGTTGTTTAAACGTCATTTTCAGAATCTGACCATTTTTGACGTACAGTTCACGACTGAATGCAGGTAGATAGTCGTTGCATGCATCTATATTGCTCGCCAAACTTCAGCGAGTTATGTTCCGTTTAAAATTATATTCCAGTAATATCGAAAGACGTTTCGGTATGATAAAATCTGTGATACCATTCAACAAGAGTAATAACTTCCATATTTCCAAACATTACTGAGACTGGTTGCAGGGTTTCATCATGAGCTGACATCATTTAGAGGACCATTGGAAAACCTGCAGAGATTAGTGGACAGCTGTCTCCTCTGTCCTGGTTTGAGCCTCTTGATCAGTACGCACCTTCAGGGGTTCAAACCTAGGACCTTCTGGTTACAAGGTGAGCTAGCTCGTAGACCATTTACCCACCGGGACGTGATCCAGTGAGCAGCCCATGAATTACAACCTATGCCAATTCATGACACGCTAACAAGCGACTGGTCCTTTTCAGGCAGTTGACCTGGGGATCTAGTGGGAAGCCGTGACCAGTAGGGTACAGAAAGTTAGAGGTGAAACAGTAACTCATCGAAGAATACATTGCGAAGTGGTCACGCTATGTCGTGAATTGGCAAAAGTTAGAATTCATAGGTTGGTCAATGGATCGGATCCCAGTGGCTGCTGAATGGTCTAAGAGCTCGCCTTGTAACCAGAAGGTCCTGAGTTTGAAGCCCCTGTGGTGAGTGAGTACTGCTGAAAGGTACAAAGCTAGGACGACACAGCTGTACAGTACTTCCATGTATTCCAGTGGTTCTCTAAATGATGTCAGCTCATTGTGAAACCCTGCAAAAAGTCAAAGAAAATGTTAACAAAACCAATGCTTGAAATTAATGAGACTGTCAAGAAAAATAACTACTTAAAGAATTTCATTAACAAAATCAACACCAACATGAAATATGGTCGAAAACTTATTACAAAGACATCGAACTCAACAGTTATTATTTAATATATTTCGATCAGAATCGTCAGACGATATCAGAAGAGCACTCAACATACACAACATCGAAGTTTCCTTCAAATCATCAAACACACACACTACAAAGCAACCCTGTCCATGTAAAACACCTAATTCCAAAGGATTTGCAATCTAATTGTTTCTACAAAATAAAATTCTTCTTTCGAATGTCATGCCGTATACATCGTACAAACATCGCCAGAGAGAAATCAACAACAAAAGAAATGAACATCAAAGAGCCACCTCTATTTGACCACCGTAAAGGCTAGCTAAAATGCAAGAGCTTGAAAAATCACCAACCATAGGTTGTCTACACGCTACACTATTGAATCACATAACAAAATTGATCTCAACAATATTGAAATCATCTAGAAAAGCATTTCAGGAATCACAAGAAACGTCTAATATAATAAGTGACAAAATCAACACGAATGTGATAAGCAATCTCACTATGTAGACACATGCTGCTTTCATAACTCCATTCACTTATGAAATCCAACAATCTATACATGATTTTGTTATCTTAACCAACTGGCCAACTTGATAACGCAAAAGTGATCCCATGCTGATGAACGATGATTAAGTTTTTGTATATAATCTGAAGAGATTTTGTAAATTCTTCTGGTTTAATAGTACTTTGATAAAGCTATTAGCAGCAGATTTATATGCGAAACATCAGTAGGAGCAACAGTATCGTTTTGGTCTTCATTCATTGGTCAATAAAAACTGCTATAATAATACCCTATGTCAAAATATTTAGGAAAACTACTTTAACAGCATCATCCAGTAACTACACAGTCCACACGTTGCTCATTTATACAATGAACTATAATGAATTACCTCAGAACTAATAAGAATAAAGCCGAAAACTCATAAGAGAATGATTCTTTGAAAAGACTCTCACCAACGATTCAATTGCAATATTTCCACTTATTTTGATGTTTCAACTAACTCTGTAATGATTATCCGTTTCTCTCGTAGACTGTCGTATCACTGTTCTCACATTTGCATATCATATGTTGCCTTGATCCATATCATTCTTCTGTCTTCCCCTCCGTGTAATTTCTTATTTCAGTGTTTCTTCTCACGGCTCCGTGTACGCCGATAATGTGTGAATGAAGGTGATTATAAAATTGGAATGTCTGTATGAATTGTTAGTGTGTGACTCCTGTGAATGGAGTTTTGAGCCCACATTGTTGGAAATATCTTACTTGACTATAAGTACTCGTTTTGTGCTTAAGTTAATAGTACATCTGTCTAACGTCATAGCTGAGGTAATTTTGAGTTTCTGATGTTTTGACTGTTGTCGAATAGGAGAAAACATAGATTCCAAAAAAAATAATCGTCTTTTCGCTGTCCTTGGAGCGCTTTCTGACTATGTGTTTTGGACAGCTGAACAGAGTAGGACGCAGAGATCATTTGACCTGCTTTCAGAGGACAAAGAGTCAGTTATGGTAGTAGTTACGTATTGTGGGTTAAAAACTGTCTTCAATAGTCAAGGAGAACAAACACGCCTTCAACAGACAGTTTAAGGTGAAGCAGTCACTCCACAGAGTAACCTTAACTTCACTAAAATATAATCGCATTCGTAAAACAACACATTAGCATCAACACTATCACACAAAATCAAGGCGAAACGTTGAAATTAGAAATTGACGAAAAACAAAGGCAATAACCTAGTCCAATAGAGATATGCAAACAACAGAACAACGATATCCAGCTAAGGAGAAATGATTAGTCATTAGAAAGTTAGTTAAAGTATTTAAATAAGTACTAGTATTGTAGGTAGATTTTTCAAGGAAAGATTTTTAGGTTAACTATTCTACTACAACATGTTCCCAAATTAGTTTGCATGTCGTCTCGAGTTTTACTTCACGATGTAAAGGATATAACGTCTGCAATTTGAGGTTCATTCTGAAAAAATGCGTTTATGTGCAGCACAGGATGATTAGAGTACCTTACTGTAAAACATTTACTTATTGTACAAAATAATCAAGAAAAACAATAATCAATCGAAGAAATATTGTTCTATCTGAAGCTCAGAATGTTCTTCCTCGATTTGTTTAAGAAACTTCATAGCAGTAGGTTGAAACTTATTCCAAGATGGGTATAAGTATACATTGTGATTCACAGACACAACTGCATGATTAAAATGATATGATTTAGAGTAAATATGATACATTCAGATGGAAGGGAATTTATATAGACCAGTGATTTAAGCAGGTAGCTTCAAGTGCATACTCTGTATACAACCTAATGAACTTTCTAAAGACAAGATTTTATTTTGATAAATCACACAGTGTTATACAGTAATATTAACTGATGAACTTGTCTCGAGCACAAACTATCACTGCTGATAATCATATCAAGTCACTCACACAACTTTCTACTTCATTTATATACATCAGTGAAACTGATTAAATATTTGAATAAAAATCAATATAAGATAATGTACATTCAGAAATATGGTGGAGATATTTGGATGATTCTTTCACAGTGTTAGAAACAGAACATATCTCTAGCTTCTTGACAAACATAAGCTCAATAGTAGAGGGAATAAAATTCACATTTGAATCGGAAAATGAACAAGGAGAATTAGCCATCATTCTTGGTTGTAAAATAAAATGAACAGAAGAAGGTAGACTGCACACTAGCGTTTATACAAAGCCAACGCATTCTAATAGATATTTAGACTTTAATTCATTTCGTCCGTTGTCTGCAAAGGCTGGCTTAGTGAATTGTCTAACAAACCAAGCAATAGCACTAAGTAGCACAAAAAAATACCTAAATGATGAAATAAAACAGATAGAAGAGGCTTTGGTATTGAACAACTATCCTATAAAATTCACTAGGATTATCAAAATAGGTCAAAAGCAAATTAAAAATAATTGTGCAACTAGTAATGGTAACATAAATAAGAGAGAATATAAGGCATCTACAGTAATACCATATAAGGAGAGGACATCTGTCGCCCTACGTGGGATTATCAATAAAACAAGAATTAGGGTGGCATTCAAACCTACAAACTCACTAAGAGACAAGCTTTGTAGACTAAAGGACCCAATCGGTTGACCCAATTAAACAAAATAATATAATTTACAAAATAACTTGCGGTGACTGTGAGTTAGGTCAACTACATAGGTCAAACTAGTAGGTAGGAGGTATTTTGATTTGACATTAGTAAGTAGTGTGATGCGTCTAGTCCTCTCTTTGGTGCAGACTGAATTCTATCAGTCAGGTTGTAATGTGGCCACCATTCTAGGTAGCTCGCCATCACGGTGTACATTGTTTGTGATGATATTAGATGGTTGAAGGCAATCGGCCACAGGAAGCCTTGGACCTAGGTTTCGTGCTAGTTGGCACTCATCGGCAAGGTGTATCTGCAACCTTGAAGGAACTCGTGTCACTTCTGAGATTCGAACCCGCGTCACCCAGTGCATACATACAGTCCTACAGGATGTCAGTCGCCAGTTCGAATAGCTCAGTGGTAACGACTCTGAATGCAACGCTGCGTGACGTGGGTTCGAATCTCAGAAGTGACATGAGTTCCTTCAAGGTTGCAGATACACCTTGCTGACTGACTGGTGAGTGCCAACTAGCATGAAACCTAGGTCCAAGGCTTCCTGTGGCTGATTGCCTCCAACCATCTAATATCATCATAGGTCGGAGGTAGTCAGATTGTCAGGACATAAGAATTAATCTAAGGTAAGAAGATAAGTAATTTAGAAAAAGTGCTCAGCAATTGCACAGCAAGCATTAACACACAACCAAACAACAGGGTTGGAGAGATTTAAAATTCTAAGGAGTAATATAAGTAGGTGGAGAGAGATAGAGAGAGATTGACCACTGATTCCTGGTTCATCGAGTCCACACCCAACACATGCGACAGAAAAGACTCAATGCAAATACCAGAGATATAAAAGATATTATTATCACCAGTCAAATCACAGGAGGATAATAAATAATCTTAAAATTGTATTTCGATTCACGTACATCATAACATTCCAACAAGTTACTTATTTTGGCTATAAAAGCATCTTATTTCCCATCCGATTGTGTTTGATTAATAACACTCATATTATTAATTCTGAATGTACATTTTCCTATATTGATTTTATTCAAATGTCTAATCACCAATTTTTCTCATGTGTAAAAATAAAGCGTGGAAGTTGTGTGAGTAGTGCCTTGATATGATTGTGAGCAGCAATAGTTTGTGCTCAAGACGTGGTCATCAGTTAATATTACTGTATTACATCACTGTGTGATTTATCAAAATAAAATCTTATATATAATGGAGTTATACTCTACCACAGTGCCCATGTTTTATACTTATTTCTAAAAACAATTAACAGATGTTCAAGTCTTGTTCAAACTTAATGCTCAGAAAAGAAATACTTTACTAAATCTAACCCTGGCTGACAAGCTCCAAAACCTAACCTGGATGAAAGTAGGCAAGGCAAAAAGGAAGACTGGATGTTAAGATAACAAATTAATCTCGTAGGAATAACATTACTGCTTCTTAAACTTCAAAAGTCTTAAATTTGCATCTTTCAGTCGAACGAAAAACTCATGTGGTATTCATGTGATACGTGGATTGGTAACCTGATGGAGTAACTGACGTTTCACCGATAGGACTCATTGTAGAAAACTGATAAATGTGTGAAGCCTTCTTAAAAACCCTTATTCCGGTGAGACATCTGTATTGTGAAAACACGATACTTGCCATACTTGCTCAGCTAAAAATAAGACACTAAATCTCTAAGTATTATATCTAACTGAGGAAGTGAGCACTGTATCAATGCCAAGTACTAGACGTATGACACTCATTACTAACTAATATCTAATTAAAGAATCCATTACAGTCGTATAGGAGGTCAATTCCAAGTCGAAATACCACAGTGGTCACATTTCTGACTACAGAACGGCTTGACCCGGGTTCAAACTTTGGAAGGGGAGATGAGTTCATTCCAGGCTGCAGACACGTCTTGTTGATGAGTGCTAATAATCACGAAATCCAGACGCAAGGCTTCCTTATGGCTGCCTCCAACTATCGAAAAACAATTTAGATTGCAATCTCATAGCAAGCCACCTAACATTTTGGTCACAGTGCAATAGTGACGGACAGAATTCATTTTGTATTAAATGAAGGACTACAAGCATGGCATTAGTTGCAACTTAGTGTCCAATCACAAGGTCAGGAAGTAGTGAATCAGACAAGGTTCAAAAAACCACTGTTCATCCCAACCAATGGAAGTGACAAAAACACGACTAGTAAAATATTTACGAGATAGGACGAAACACTTAAATAACATAAATGAAACTTTATGGCAATCCATAAGACAAATAAGTGAAGCTCTGATATTCAATAACTATCCTGATAAATTATTCAGAAAGTGCGTAGAAGATTATAAAAGTAAAATGAAAGTGACCAGTGAAATTGTACTGCAGAAGGTGTTGCTAACAGAGGCTAACAATAAGAGGAATTGTGTTTGAATCTTCTAGTTTTAAAATTATAAGATTACTAAATTCACACAGAAAGATGACAACAGCAACAAGAGGAAATTTAAAACATAAATAGTTGTGAATGCTCTTATTTCATTCCTTTACGCTCAAGATGGAACAGAAGACTTCAAGATTCAGCTATGAACTTTCGGTACCCGTGGTTTTATTTGTACAGGATGGGGTTGTAAGTCTTACGGCTAGTCTTCCCTGTTTGCTCGACTAACTAGCAGCTAAACGAGGTTCAGAGATGCCTCAACCGGGAATCGAATCTCAGACCACATGCATGGTTGACAAGCATTTTACCGCTACACCACTGATGCGAAGCAAACCTCTGAAACTCCGAATTGAACTATTAGCAAGATAGTAATATAAGTTACGTTTTAACTCACAATTTCACCTACACATACAAAATAAGCTGAAGAAATGATTCTGCGGAGCCAATCAGACAAAATAATTTAATCTATTTAATAATCTACAACGACTGTGAAGTCAGATACATGTAGGCGTCATTTAGATTATCAGAGCATAAAGACTGAGAAATCTAGACTACCAGCCCACGTTTTAATAAAAGGAAAATCTAAACAGAACTACTCAGCTTTAGCAAGAGGAAGGAGCAAAGTCACAGTTTTAAAATCTAATACAACAGAGCTGGTGGAAGGGTAAATTGATAACCGAAGCCTTGTTGACCGAAACATCTAAGAATACATGTAATAGAAATGATTCTATACCTGTTCTGGACATCTAGAAAGTTCTATCACGCTTACAACAAATGGCTAAGAAGAGTGAGAATAAAACTATACGCAGTTCAGTAGTAGCTCATCTCGTCGATATTGGACATCAAATGGACTCTAACGATGCTTTTAAAGTTATTTATCGTATTTCACCCAACCTTTCACATGGTCTAAGAGTATGAGTTTTACACACAGCAGAGGCATTCAGAATTCACCTGAAAAGGCCAAAGCTGTGTGTTCAAAAGAAATTTGTACAGTCACTTTCTTTGTCATGGCCAACTACTTAATATGTGTTAAGTTTTAGAGACGATTTTTACCCTGCCCTTGTAAAACTATCTTTTGACTTTGTTAGTTTATTATTTTTAAAATTCTAGCTGATTCTATTTAGATTTGATAGTGTGGAATATTCCCATATTATGAATTAAAAGTCAATCTTAACGAAGAATCCTTTTTTCAATTATTTCTCTTCAGGTTCTTACAATTATAAAATATAATATTTGTTGTCGTTACAATAATGGCCAGTTATGCGGTGGATACATTTTTAACGTAGAACAATCGATTAGTTATGCATATACCATTTCAAGTGTTCCTGTGGTTCAAGTTATATATGGCGCGCGATTAGGCAGGTTCGTCTACGGTTTCGAGAACATTTACCAGCTTGGTTCAGCAGGGGGGAAATTAAAGGCATAAAAAGCTCGATCCTGTCACACTCGGTCGATACTGGACATCATATCGATGTCAACACAGCTTTCAGGGTTATATACCGAATTCCGAAGTCGTTATCACATATAGTTCGCTTACGTCTTCTACACATAGCTGGAGCTGTTGCAATAAGATCGACTAAACCGGAACTTTGTATCCAAAAAGAACACGTCCAGACGCCGTTCCTACCGTGGCCAAACTTGGATTGATGATTCTTCTTCTCACGAAGAGTGGTCCTTCCCCTTGACTATCTTGGATTTTTTCCTTTGCTTGTTATCACAAATATTATTATTAAAATTATTATTATTAATATTATTATTATTCGTCATAATTTATACCCTTCGTGCAAACATTCTCTCAATACTATCGAATACTTCATTTATACTATCCGGATATATTATTGGTGATATTATCTCTTTTCTCAATATATGCCTCCACCTGTTTCATTTCACATATTCGTTATTTCATTATGAACCTCTCATTGCAGTCTTACTATCTCCTGTTTAACACAGACCACTTTGTACTAGCCACTCACCTGACACCTTTTATAACCTTGAACTGACTTGTCAATTTTCCTACCCCACACTCTACAAATCTATTATGATTAATCACCACCACTGTCTCCCGTTTTACAATATTCTGTAATCGATTTCAACCTAGCACGACATTTGTCACACAAATACGACTATTTATTTTGACACCCCATAACTAATCTGTTATTCTACGTTAAAAATGTATCCGCCGCATAACTGGCCGTTATTGTAACGACAACAAATATTATATTTTATAAGTGTAAGAACCTGAAGAAAAATTATTGGAAAGAATATTCTTTGTTCAGATTGACTTTTGATTCTATTAACTTGTTTGTATTGTATGTAACTCTTCTTAGTCAATATTATTTTACAAATTTGTTGATTATATAATAACATGTAATTATTTTCACCCTTCCGTTCTTCAAAAATAAGAAATCTTGTTGCTGATATCTACTAGTTAATTGTTTGGGTGACTTTTAATCTCTTATTTTCACCTGTACCCTCTTATACCTAGAATTGAAAATTTATACGGTTTAAAGTAACCACATTTTTGGCATAGTTCTGATGTAAAAAAACTATGTATTGGCGTAGAAACAACAATAAGGAACTAATTGGAAAAGAATATTGCAGTATTGGTGTGCAGTGGTTTGACTGGTTAAAGGATTTCACCATGAGCTGCCATCGATTAGAGAACCACTGGAAACCCAGCAGGAACTACTGGACAGCTGTTCCCTCCTCGCTTGGGACTCTTCATAAGCGCGTCCCTACCACAGAGGTTCTAACACAGGTCCTTCTGGCTATAAAGCAAGCTCATAGAACATTTAGCCACTGGAACCCTATACAATGGACCGGAACTACCTAATTCTGCCAGTTCACGATATATGCACAGCGCAACCACTAACCAGTGCCATTCGCGGCAAGTATTTTTCCTCACACACGACCTATTGTATTTCTTCGCTCCATTTGTTATCTTATTTCAAATATATAAATGTGAATTCGCAAATTTTTTGATCTGAGCATGGATAATAATAAATTCTTTTTAATTCAGTTAATGGGAATATCAAAAATAAGTGATAAGCGATACCCGTTGCACAAGAGGTGGCGGCTCTCATCATCCAAGTAGTCTAGGGGATCATGTTTCGGTGTTTGAAACGATGGGGAATGCAGGTACACCCAGCTAGTTGATGAGTTCCAAATATTACAGCCGAAATGCGCATCCTGAGCATCCCCTGCCAGTCACCATCCATCAAATAAAGAATTGTGTTCAAAACTTTGTCATCCAGTATGTGATAATTCTTGATTGAACACCAGTCAGTAACTAGTGTATTGTGTCTACTCCTATCTCTGGTGCCGTGCCTCGTCATGGCGAGCCACACTGAAACTCGATTGATAGAATTCAGTCTGCACCAAACAAAGGACCAGATGCACTACACTAGTTACCAGGTAATGTCCAATCAGAAGTATCCAATACAGTCCTACAGGGAGTCAATCACTAGCCTGAATAGCTCACTGTTAAAGTCTCTGACTGCAGCAGTAGATGATATGGGTTGGAATCTCAGAAGGGACACGAGTTCCTTCGAAGTTGCACATACGCCTTGCTGACTGGTGAATGCTAACTAGCACGAAACCTAGGTCGAGTGGAGCTTCCTGTGGCCGATTGCCTCTAACCACCTAATACGAACAAATGATAATTCTACTTCACTGCGATATATATAGTCAAATAAACGAACTTACATGGAGATAAAAAATGTTTCCTGGGGATTTCTCGGAAATAATGAAGGCTACACAACCGAATAAATGCGAATATTTTTATTTTTAAAGCAAGATAAAATTAACATTGTAGGATGAGTTTAATTCATTTCACTTTGCGTTAAATTTGAACAAAATCTTTTTTGTTCAGTTGAATGAATCCATAGAAGATTTATAACATGCAAATTGAAACTGAATTGAATTTATCCCACAACATTTATTATTGTTATTTTTTGTTTTGTAAAGATTTATGTAGAGAAGTAATTGTATGAAATATGAATAGATTTATATATATATACATATATATATAATCTAAATTTGCTTCATTTTTTACCGTCATTTCTCTATTTAGTGCTGCTGCTAATAGCTTTATCAAATTAGTAGTATTAAACCAGAAGAATTTACAAAATCTCCTCAGCATATATATGTAACAACTTAATCATCGTTCCTCAGCATGGAGTTAGTTTTACGTTGTTAAGTTGCCTAATTAGTTTAGATAACAAAACCATGTGTAGATTGTTGGATTTGATAAGTGTGTAAAATTATAAAAGCAGCGTGTGTTTACATAATGAGTTTGCCTATCACAATTGTGTTGATTTTGTGACTTCATGGTGGAGGGAGGTCAAATTGTGTCTTAGTCCATCATTCCTATTCAGACGGTTTGGATTCCATTTGATATGAAGTGCCTTTGATGATAATAAACGTTCTTTGTGATTCCTGAAATGCTTATGTAGATGATTTCAACGTTGTCAAAATCCATTTTGTGACTTGATTCTATAGCGTAGCCTGAAGATTACCTATGGTTGGTGATTTTTCAAGCTCTTGCATTTCAGCTTGATTTCTTGGTGGCTGATTAGAGGCAGCTCTATAGTGTTCATTTCTTCTGATGTTGATTTCTCTCTGTCGATGTTTGTCCAATATGCATCGCATGACATTCGAAGCACGAATTTTATTTTGTAGATACAATTAGATTTTGAATCCTTTGTAATTTGGTGTTTCACATGGACAAGGTGCTTCGGCGGCACAGTGGTAGAGTGCTCGCTGACTACACAGGTGGTCTGGAGTTCAATCCCCGGCCAACGCACTCCTTTACTCCGCTAAGCCAGTAGAGTGGTAAAGGAGGAAGGTTGGGTATGAAGCTAGCAACCCCATCCTATAAAAATAATCACCACTACTACTGAAACTTCAAGCCCTATGTTCCACTGGGAACGTAATGGAATAAAAAAAACATGGACAAGGTTGATTTGTGGTGTGTGTTTTTGATATTTTGAAGGAAACTCTGATGTTGTATTTGTTGAGTACTCCTCTGATATTGTCTGATGATTCCGATCCATATATATGGAATGACAGCTGTTGAAGTCGAAGTCTTTGTTATATGTTTCCGACGATATTTAATGTTGGTGTTGATTTTGTTGATTAAATTCTTCAGGTGATTATTTTTATTGAGAATTCCAGGAATGTTAGAGATTTCTTCTTCTTTTCCTTTTGTCCTTCTTATCTTTATTGATTATCTTCACCAGTTGGCCACCTGGACAATGTAAAAATTACCCCATGATAATGAACAATGATCAATGTGTCAAACATAATCTGAGATTTCGTAAATTCTGGTTTAAGAATGCTACTTTGATAAGGCTATTAGCAGCAGCATTAAGTAGCGAAAGGTGGTGAAGTTAAATTTTAAACAGGAGTAAGTCCCAACGGAGAAATGACCTTGAACGCACCAACTCCATGATAAAGTCGACTTCTGCTCATTAAATACAGATATGCATTAAAATAAGAAATAACAAGGCATGGGACTGCTACACAGGATCCCCTTCTCTGAAGTATGACAAAAGTACCCTTCAGTTTTAGATTGGTGTATCAACACAGTCATTTAAGCACATTTTAAGCATGTATTTATCTAGGTCTTTTAACCCTAAAAATAACCATAAGCTTTCGTTAACCTAACCGTGACGTGAATATCCCTAAACTAACTCTAATCTAACTCTAATCAAGTCTAATGTGCCTCTTATTAGGTTAATAATAATAATAATTTGCATTATTCCAAAACAGTACTTGTGATACAGAATGGAATTCTCAGCATTTCACTACAGTATTGCATCCAGTTAGTACATTAACAATAAATAAAATTCTACATAGATTAAGGGTAATCTCAGTTAGTTTTGACAACAACATATTGGCATGTCGGTAGCAAAACCAAAGTTGAATAGTGTTTGAAAGTGTTAGAAAAGTAGGTGCTATCAAATTTATTGGCGTAAGCGGAATAAAGAAAAAAAGCAGCACATAACTGAAGAAAAGAGAGAGAGAAAAGGAAAAGAAAGAAAAAAATGTTGTACCTATAAATGATATGAGTTGGAAAGACGAGATCCCATTGTTCTACTGACTACTTAATAAGTTATAAGTTTCATGGCTAATGCTTTCTTTATCACACAGAAAACAAGCTAAGTAGGGTATGGTTGAGTTTTTGTACTTGCTGGTGAGAGCATATAGTTTTCTATATAGACTTCTGGTTTTGCCTGATGAGATGCAAGAGGAGAGTTGTGAATGAAAAGGGTGATGTGAGTTAGATAAAATGGATTTGGTCCATTTTTCACATGAGTCCATGTGCCTGTCAACCAGAATATTAACAAGCTGCCTAAGTGGCAGGTTGCTTACCCTGCTGACAACATCCTGCGTAATATGTTATAGTCTTTCTTCAGTAGCCCGGGAAAAACTAAGGGGGAACAATAGAGAATAATAGGCAGAATGCGGGAGTTAACGAATCGCAGGAGTAAGAGTTAGGTTATACCAGAATGTCTTAACGTCTTGATGTAGAAGGTAAGACGGAATATTTTCTTAGAAATTGCTAAGATATGAGACGACCAGGAGAGATCAGCAGATAGAATGACGCCAAGATATTTAATTTCCGACTTGATTTCTATTTCAGTGCCATCTATGTTGCACACCTCGTGAGTGCTAACCAGTTTGTTTAGGTCAGATTTATGCCTAAAGGTGAAACTGACTGTTTGGCCTTTAGAGGGATTTAAGGTTAACCTAACTCTAACCTGTCCTTAGCCTAAGGTATAACCTAATTTTTCCCAAACCTAATCTGCAACATGCTAGATATCCCATTTATTAGCATAACACTTCAGTAAGTATATTTTCTTGTTGGTGACAACGTTATTTTCAAGTATTGGTTTGGTAGGGATTTTGTTTGATTGTATGGAGGATTTCATCATTAGCTCATCTAAGAAGACATTGCGAAATGGTCGCGCTATGTCGTGAATTGGCAGAAGTTAGAATTCAAGGACCATTGGATCGGGTCCCAGTGGCTCAATGGTCTACGAGCTCGCCTTGTAACCAGAAGGCCCTGGGTTCGAATCCCGGTGGGTGCGTACTGATGAAGAGTCCCAAACTAGGACGAAACAGCTGTCCAGTACTCCCAGGTTTTCCAGTGGTTCTCTAACTGATGTCAGCTCATGATGAAATCCTCCATACAAACAACATTATTTGCCAGGTTT
>OX235273.1:143433927-143464886 GCA_944472155.2 Trichobilharzia szidati
AGATGATAACAGCAACAAGAGGGAATTTAAAACATAAGTAGTTCTGAATGTTTTTATTTTATTCTTTTCTGCTCTAAATGGAACATAGGACTTCAAGTTTCAGCTTTGAACTTTCACTACCGCTGGTTTTATTTGTACAGGATGGAGTTGTAAGTCCTACGCCCAAACTTCCCTGTTTGCTCGACTAACTACCAGCTAAGCTAGGTTCAGAGATGCCTCGACCGGGAATCGAATCTCAGACAACATGCATTCTACTACTGCACTACTGGTGCGGAGGAAATCTCTGAAACTCCGAATCGAACTATTAGAACGATAGTAATAAAAGTTACATTCAAACCCACATAATTCACTTACAAACAAAATAAGTTACGGAAATGATCCTGCGGAGCCAATCAGACAAAATAATTGTAATCATGGAAAATTCCCATTGTAACATATAGAAAATCAAAACAAAGGATTCAGCGAAGAGACTCTTTTCAACAAATTTATCACCAAGCTGTACAATCGTATATATATGGTTTTTGAGAAGTTATATCCGGTGAGGGAATTGAATCATAGGTGTGAATGCATAAAATAATAATAATAATAATATGAAATGCAATTAAAACTAAAATGTTTGTGATTATAATCGTAGTTAAATGTCAAGTGGCAAAGCAAATTAATGTCATATATAGAATAATTCATAGGATGGATAGAAATGTTACGTAATATTGTGTGAAATTCTATGCTATTAAACTTCACACAATATTACGTAACATTTTTATTTTATTCGATTTGCCTACTAATCTTATAATTGCACACCTTTTTCAAGTTCTATCCATCCTATGAATTATTCTATATATGACATTAATTTGCTTTGCCACTTGACATTTAACTACGATTATAATCACAAACATTTTAGTTTTAATTGCATTTCATATTATTATTATTATTATTATTTTATGCATTCACACCTATGTTTCAATTCCCTCACCGGATATAACTTCTTAAAAACCATATATATACGATTGTACAGCTTGATGATAAATTTGTTGAAAAGAGTCTCTTCGCTGAATCACTTGTTCTGATTTTCAAAATAATTTAATCTACCTAATAATCTACAACGACTGTGAAGTCAGATACACGTAGGCGTCATTTAGATTATCAGCGCATAAAGACTGATAAATCTGGACTACCAGCCCACGTTAATAAAAGGAAAATCTAAACAGAACTACTCAGCTTTAGCAAGAGGAAAGAGAAAAGCCACAGTTCTAAAATCTAATGCAACAGAGCTGATGGAGGGAGAAACTGATAACCAAAGCCTTATTGATCGAAACATCTAAGAACACATGTTATAGAAATGATTCAGTAACTATTCGGGACATCCAGAAAGTTCTGTCACGTTCACAACAAATGGATAAGAAGAATGAGAATAAAGCTATGCGCAGTTCAATACTACCTCATCTCTTCGATTCTGGACATCACATCGACTCTAACAAAGCTTTTAAAGTTATTTTTCGTATTTCACGCAACAACTCACATGATCTACAAGTACGAATTTTACACACAGCAGAGGCATTCAGAATTCATCTGAACAAGCCAAACCTGTGTGTTCAAAAGAAATTTGTACAGCCTCTTTCTTTGTCACGGCCAACTACATAATGTGTTAAGTTTTAGAGACGAATTTTACCCTGCCCTTGTAAAACTATCTTTTGACTTTGTTAGGTTATTGTTTTTAAAATTCTAGCTGATTCTATTTAGGTTTGATAGTGTGGAATATTCCCATATTATGAATTAAAAGTCAATCTGAACGAAGAATATTCTTTCCAGTTATTTCTCTTCAGGTTCTTACAATTATAAAATATAATACTTGTTGTCGTTACAATAATGGCCAGTTATGTGGCCGGTACATTTTTAACGCAGAATAGCAGATTACTGTTCCTGTGGTTCAAGTTATATAGGGCGCACGATTAGGCAGGTTCGTCTACAGGTTCGAGAACATTTACCAGTTTGGTTCAGCAGGGGGGAAATTAAGTGCATAAAAAGCTCGATCCTGTCACACTTGGTCGATACTGGACACCATATCGATGACAACACAGCTTTCAGGGTTATATACCGAATTCCGAAGTCGTTATCACATACAGTTCGCTTACGTCTTCTACACATAGCTGAAGCTGTTGCAATAAGATCGACTAAACTGGAACTTTGTACCCAAAAAGAACACGTCCAGACGCTGTTCCTACCGTGGCCAGACTTGGATTGATGATTCTTCTTCTCACGAAGAATGCTCCTTCCCCTTGACTCTCTTGGTTTTTTCCTTTGCTTGTTATCACAAATATTATTATTGCAATTATGATTATTAATATTATTATTATTCGTCATAATTTATGCCCTTCATGCAAATATTCTCTGAATACTATCGAATTTTCCATTTTTACTGTCCAGACTTACTTTTAGTCATATTATCCCTTTTCTCAATATATCCCTCCACCTGTTTCATTTCACATATTCGTTATTTCATTATGAACCTCTCATTGCAGTCTTACTATCTCCTGTTTAACACAGACTACTTCGTACTAGCCACTCACTCACCTGACACCTTTTATAACCTTGAACTGACTTGCCAATTTTCCTACCCCACACTCTACAAATCTATTATGACTGATCACCACCATTGTCTCTCGTTTTACAATATTTTGTAATCGATTTCAGCCTAACACGTTTGTCACACAAATACGACTATTTATTTTGACACCCCATAACTAATCTGTTATTCTACGTTAAAAAATGTATCTGCCGCATAACTGGCCTTTATTGTAACGACAACAAATATTATATTTTATAATTGTAAGAACCTGAAGAGAAATAACTGGAAAGAATATTCTTCGTTCAGATTGACTTTTGATTCTATTAACTTGTTTGTATTGTATGTAACTCTTCTTAGTCAATATTATTTTACAGATTTGTTGATTATATAATAATATGTAATTATTTTCACCCTTCCGTTCTTCAAAAATAAGATATCTTGTTGCTGATATCTACTAGTTTATTGTTTGGGTGACTTTTAATCTCGTATTTTCACCCTCACCCCCTTATACCTAGAATTGAAAATTTCTACGGATTAAAGTAACCACATACCTAGTGAAACTACCAAAGAAGGGCGACCTAGGACTCTGCAAGAACTGGCGAGGAATCATGCTCCTGTCGACGCCAAGTAAAGTCCTGAGTCGCATCATCCTGGAGAGAATCAAGGACGCACTGGATACAGAACTCCGACCAGAACAAGCTGGATTCAGGAAAGGCAAATCATGTTCTGACCAAATTGCAACTCTACGCATTATCATCGAACAAAGCATGGAATGGCAATCAAACCTCTACCTCAACTTTATGGACTTTGAGAAGGCCTTCGACAGTGTTGACTGCGAAGTAATTTGGAAACTACTCGAGTACTACGGCGTACCCGAAATATTCATCAACCTTATTCAACAGCTGTACGACAATGGCACATGTCAAGTGATTCACAACGGAAAACTCAGCGAAGCGTTTGGAGTAAACACAGGAGTCAGACAAGGGTAATTATTATCACCAATGATATTCCTAATTGTGGTGGACTGGATTATACGTCAGACAGTGGGAAACGAGAAGACAGGGATATCCTGGACCGACGTGAAGAACCTAGAAGACCTGGATTTCGTGCGTGGATGATTTATGTTTGATGTCACACAAAATCGAAGACTTACAAGCGAAAACCGACAAACTGATTGAAGAAGCAGCAGAGACAGGACTCCAGGTGAACATAGACAAGACGGAGATTATGAAAATAACCAACCAACAACAACAGCAACATCCAACGCCAATCACCATCAACGGGAGGGATTTGAAAGAGGTTACTTCATTCACTTATCTAGGGAGCATTGTCTCAACTACAGGAGGAACGGACGAGGATGTCAAATCCAGAATCAGGAAGGCGAGAAACACATTCATCAACCTGAAACCAATCTGGAAATCTTCATCACTCAGCCTGCATCAACAAAATTCGGATTTTCAATACAAACGTCAAGTCAGTCAGTTCTTCTATACGGATCAGAAACTTGGCAGGTCACAAAGAATATTTCCAACAGCCTGTTGCAGACCTTTATCAACAACTGTCTTCGTCGCTCTATACTGAAGATCAGATGGCCGGAAAGAATCAACAACAAGAAACTATGGGAACAAACAAAACAATAACCAATCGCTCAACAAATATACAGGAGAAAGTGGAGATGGATTGGACACTCGCTGAGGAGGCCGCTGGGTGACATCGCGCGTCAGGCCAGTGTTCGAGTGGAACCCGAAAGGGAAGCGGCGAGTGGGACGTCCAAGGGTGACATGGATGAGATCGTGTGAAGAAGAGCTGAAACAGTATGGATTAACATGGATGCAGGTGAAAAGTACAGCAGAAGACAGAAGCAAGTGGAGGCGTGCAGTTGAAGCCCTATGTTCCACTAGGAACCTAAGGGAACAATAATAATAATAAAGTAACCACACTTTTGTCATAGTTTTGATGTAAAAAACTATGTATTAGTGTAGAACCAACAATAAGGAACTAATTGAAAAAGAGTATTCCAGTGTTGGTGTGTAGTGGTTTGACTGGTTACAGGGTTTCATAATGAGCTGCCATGGATTAGTGAACCATTGGAAAACCGGCAGGTAGTACTGGACAGCTGTTCCCTCTTCGTTTGGGACCCTTCATAAGTGCGGACCTTCCACATAGGTTCGAACAAAGGTCCTTCTGGCCACAAAGTTAGCTCGTAGAACATTCAGCCACTGGAACCCGATACAATGGACCGTAAATTCCTACTTCTGCCAGTTCACAATAAGTGTACAACGTGACCAGTAGCCAGTGTCATCCGCGGCAAGTATTTGTCCTCACACATGACCCACTGTATCTCTTCGCTCCATTTGTCACTTTATTTTAAATGCATAAATAGGGATTCGCAAATTTTTTGATCAGAGCATGGATAATAAGAAATTCATTTTAATTCAGGTAATATGAAAATCAAAAATAACTGATAACTGATATCCGTTGCACAGGAGTTGGTGGCTTTCATCATCCAAGTGGTCTAGTGGATCATGCTTCGGCGTTTGAAACGATGGATACTGAGAACACCATCATTCACTCACTGTGAAATGCAGGTACACCCAGCTAGTTGACGAGTTCCAAATATTATAGCCGAAACGCGCATCCTGAGCATCCACTGCCAGTCATCATCTATCAAATGAAGAATTGTATTCAGAACGTTTTCACCCAGTAAATGATAATTCTTGTTTCGACACTAGTGAGTAACTAGTGTAATGTGTCTAGTCCTATCTCTGGTGCAGTGCACCGTCATGGTGAGCTACCTAACATGGTGATCACACTGAGAATTCGACTGATAGAATTCACTCATTCACTGATCATTCCACTTCAACAAACGCCTCCTTCAATGTAATCTACAGAGTCAAGAACAACCTATCAAAGGCAATATGGTTTCGCCTTGTTCGTATCGCTGAAGCTCTGGTCATTCACATAGAAAAACCGGAGCTGTGCATACAAAAGAGGATTACTCAAACACTTCTACTGTCTTGGTAACAACTTTTTTGATTTGATTTGATTCTTATTTGATTTTGATGACTTAATTTTGTTTCTTCGCCTGTTCTTTAATTGCTTATAATTCTTGTATTCATTTAGAACTCTTACGTAATTTCGTATTCTCTACTTTGTTCCTATGTGAATCCTGAGTAAAACTCACTCATCAAACTATTCCTATCATTACATAACTTCTTTTAACAATTGATTGTGACAACTCATCACCTTTGTTACTACCCTAATTTCATTAACACCCAATTTTCTTGACTGCTTTTGTATTACGTAACTTCAATTACTAATCTTCACCTGTTTAGTTAAAATAACTAGGACCAATTGTATTTTTGTTTGACAAAATTAATGTGCACATACATATAAAATAACACATATATGTATATATATTTGCGACTGTACAGCTAAGAGAATGAATTCGCCGGAAAGAGGCTCTTTGCTGATCTACGTGTTTTATTGTCATTAATGCCTAGATGGGGATTATACATGAATTGATAGAATTCAGCCTGCACTAAACAAAGGGCCAGACATACAACACTGGTTACTAACTAGTACCAAATCAAAAGTATCCACTACAGTCCTACAGGGAGTCAATCACTAGCCTGAATAGCTCAGTGTTAAAGTCTCTGACTGCAGCACTAGGTGATGTGGGTTTGAATCTCAGAAGGGACATGAGTTCCTTCTAGGTGGTTACAGATACGCCTTGCTGACTGGTGAGTGTTAACTAGCACGAAACCTAGGTCGAGTGGAGCTTCCTGCCAACTGCCTCTAATCATCTAATACCAACAAATGATAATTCTACTTCACTGCTATATATATAGTCAAATAAACGAACTTACACGGAGATAAAATATGTTTCCTGGGGATTTCTCGGAAATAATGAAGGCTACACAGCCGAATAAATATAAATTTTTATTTTTAAAGCAAGATAAAATTAACATTGTAGGATGAGTTTAATTCATTTCACTTTGCATTAAATTGGAACAAAATCTTTTTTCTTCAGTTGAATGAATCCATGAAAGATTTATAACATGCAAATTGAAACTGAATTGAATTTATCCCACAACATTTATTATTATTATTTTTTGTTTCGTAAAGATTTATGTAGATAAGTAATTGTATGAAATATGAATAGATTTATATATAAATATATACAATCTAAATTTGCTTCATTTTTTACCGTCATTTCTCTATTTAATGCTGCTGCTAATAGCTTTATCAAAGTTTTATTAAACCAGAAGAATCTCCTCAGCATATATATGTAACAACTTAATCATCGTTCCTCAGCATGGAGTTAGTTTTACGTTGTTAAGTTGCCTAATTAGTTCAGATAACAAAACCATGTGTAGATTGTTGGATTTGATAAGTGTGTAGAATTATAAAAGCAGCGTGTGTTTACATAATGAGTTTGCCTACCCCAATTGTGTTGGTTTTGTGACTTTATGGTGGAGGGAGGTCAAATTGTGTCTTAGTCCATCATTCCTATTCTGACAAATTGGATTCCATTTGATATGAAGTGCCTTTGATGATATTAAACGTTCTTTGTGATTCCTGAAATGCTTCTCCAGATGGTCTCAATATTTTTGAGATCACTTTTGTTACCTGATTCAATAGTGTAGCGTGTAGACGACCTATGGCTGGTAATTTTTTCAGCTCTTGCACTTCAGCTTGATTTCTTGGTGGCTGATTAGAGGCAGCTCTATAGTGTTCATTTCTTCTGATGTTGATTTTTCTCTGTCGATGTTTGTCCAATATGCATCGCATGACATTCGAAGCACGAATTTTATTTTGTAGATACAATTAGATTTTGAATCCTTTGTAATTTGGTGTTTCACATGGACAAGGTGCTTCGGCGGCACAGTGGTAGAGTGCTCGCTGACTACACAGGTGGTCTGGAGTTCAATCCCTGGCCAACGCATTCCTTTACTTCGCTAAGCCAGTAGTAGACTGGTAAAAGGGGAAGGTTGGGCATGAAGCTAGCAACCCCATCCTATAAAAATAATCACCACTACTACTGAAACTTCAAGCCCTATGTTCCACTGGGAACGTAATGGAATAAAAAATAACATGGACAAGGTTGATTTGTGGTGTGTGTTTTTGATATTTTGAAGAAAACTCTGATGTTGTATTTGTTGAGTACTCCTCTGATATTGTCTGATTATTCCGATCCATATATATGGAATGACAGCTGTTGAAGTCGAAGTCTTTGTTATATGTTTCCGACGATATTTAATGTTGGTGTTGATTTTGTTGATTAAATTCTTCAGGTGATTATTTTTATTGAGAATTCCAGGAATGTTAGAGATTTCTTCTTCTTTTCCTTTTGTCCTTCTTATCTTTACTGATTATGCCCCATTCTGATGTAGCCACTTTGTCAAGTATATACTTTTCATGCTGTCATTCAGTAGATGTTCCAAATTAAATAACTTTCTCTCGAGAATTAGTCAGTGGTCCTCTTCGAACGGTCTTAAGCTAAGTCCGTCTAAATGTCAGGTAGTAAATTTCACTTTCAGACGAAAACATGACCTACAACAACTAGCTAGCTCACATGGTCCCACTATCATTGACGGCATAGAGGTTGAAACTACATCAGATGTCAAGTACCTTGGACTGAGTATTTCCTCCGATCTTTCCTGGTCCTCTCACATCTTGCTAGTGACTAGAAAGATGTTTCGCTTAACGTTCTACCTTAGGAAGTTTAGGCAGTCTGGTATAAAGCAGTCTTTACTTTCTCAGTTTGTCAATTCCTGTATTCTACCCATCCCTCTTTACTGCTCCCCATTAATCTTTCCTGGACTACTTAAGAAAGACTTTGCTTCGCTGCATAGGGCACTAAAAGCTGTTAGTAGGGCAAGTGGGATTTCGTTGAACCAACTGGTTAACACAATTGTGGATAGACATATAATGTCATGTAAGAAACTAGCAAATTCTATATTGTCAGACCCCGAACACCCTCTCTATACGCAGCTCTCTCCTTGCATTTCATCTGGTAGAACTAGAGGCAACTATAGGAGGCTATATGCCAGGACTACCAAGTATAAAAACTCCACAATACCTTATCTGGCACAGCTGTTATGTGATGAGAAAACTGTTAGGTATGACACGATCAACTTACTGCGGCACTCTAACAAATAGTTCCCATTAGCTTTTGTTCTCCTTTCTTTGTTACTATTATATTATCGCTCACATATTCCATTATACACTAATTTTATATTTCATATCCTGTGGTGCATTGTTTAAATATGTGGATGCAATGCTGTTCTTTTTTTATTTTTTCTATTTCTCTTTTTTTCTTTTTGTTGTTGCTGCTTTTTATTTTTAAAATCTTATAAAATTTATGAGGAAATTAGATGCCATATTGTAATGCACGCTGAAAATTCCATACCTGTACCACAAATACTGTTTGAAATAAAGCTATTATTATTATCTTCACCAGTTGGCCATCCTGACAATGTACAAATTACCCCGTGATTATGAACAATGATCAATGTGTCAAACATAATGTGAGATTTCGTAAATTCTGGTTTAAGAATGCTACTTTGATAAGGCTATTAGCAGCAGCATTAAGTAGCATAACGTGGTGAAGTTAAATTTTAAATAGGAATAAGTTCCAACGGAGAAATGACCTTGAACGCACCAACCACATGATAAAGTCTACCTCTGCTTATTAAATACAGATATGGATGAAAATAATGAATAATAAGGCATCAGACTGTTACACAGCATCCCCTTCTCTGAAATATGACGAAGATACCCATCAGTTTTAGAATAGAGTATCAACACACTCAATTAACCACACTTTAAGCATGTATTTATCTAGGTCTTTTAACCCTAAAAATAAACATAAGCTTTCGTTAACCTAACCGTGACGTGAATATCCTAAACTAACTCTAATCTAACTCTAATCAAGTCTAATGTGCCTCTTATTAGGTTAATATATGTGTAAAACTTGGGCACTGTGGTAGTAAGTAATTCCATATTAGTTTGTTTATTAGGTATATCACACAGTGAAACAGTATTATTTACTGGATGACGTTTCGAACAAAATTTATTGTTCATAATCATATCAATTGTGATCACACGACTTTGACACTTGAGTTTTATAGTTTTCTTTGTTCTCTCCTATTCGTCGTATGGGTAGTAGAATTTTCCAAATATCGGGGACAGGTGATGAATCATTCCTATTACATGTATTTGTAGTTGATTCGATAAACAAAGCTTCTGTTATCAATCTCTCCCTATTCCCTGTGACATTAGATTTTAAAACTGTCATCCTATCCCATCCTATTGTATGGTTGTGTGTGACTGCATGTAGTGCTATGGCTGAACTATTCTCTAGATTTCTTATCTTATTCGGGTCAACCAATCTAGATTTTGCTAAGTTTTTATGTTCAGCTAGTCTGACTGCCCCTGTTCTACTAGTTTGACCTATGTATTTGACCTGACAATCATTGCAGGGTATTAGATAAACTAAATTGTTTTGTTTTAAAGGCTCTACAGGATCCTTTAACCGACAAAGCTTGTTTCTAATTGAGTTCGTGGGTTTGAATGCCGTTTTTATTCCTGCCTTGTTAAGAATTCTGCGTAAGGCTTCCGACGTTCCTTCCTTGTATGGAATTACTACTGATGATTTCGATTCTTTATTGTTGGTGTCGTCATTAATATTATTATTATTATTATTATTATCACTATCACTACTATCATTATTTATTTTATTTTTACTTTTCTTTACATATTTCCTGACTAATTTATCCGGGTAATTATTAAGTTTTAAGGCTTCTTTTATGTGTGTTAGTTCCTGTTTTAGATTTTCTTTGGTACTACTTAATTTTTGTGCTCTGTCATTTAAACATTTCACCAATCCTATTTTTACTGACATAGGATGGGATGATCGGAAGTCCAAATATCTGTTGGAGTGTGTGGGTTTTCTGTAAACACTAGTGTTTACCTTCCCATCTTCTTTCCTCATTACGTTACAATCTAACATTGGGAGCTCCCCTTCCTGATTTTCCAATTCATAAGTGAATTGAATTGCTTCAACCTTAGAGTTGATATGTTCGAAAAATCTATCTACATCTTGTGTTCTAAGTACAGTGAATGTGTCGTCTACGTACCTCCACCATACTTTTGGGGTGGGGTGAAGTTTTGTTTTAACAATTTAGTTTATCTAATACCCTGCAATGATTGTCAGGTCAAATACATAGGTCAAACTAGTAGAACAGGGGCAGTCAGACTAGCTGAACATAAAAACTTAGCAAAATCTAGATTGGTTGACCCGAATAAGATAAGAAATCTAGAGAATAGTTCAGCCATAGCACTACATGCAGTCACACACAACCATACAATAGGATGGGATAGGATGACAGTTTTAAAATCTAATGTCACAGGGTATAGGGAGAGATTGATAACAGAAGCTTTGTTTATCGAATCAACTACAAATACATGTAATAGGAATGATTCATCACCTGTCCCCGATATTTGGAAAATTCTACTACCCATACGACGAATAGGAGAGAACAAAGAAAACTATAAAACTCAAGTGTCAAAGTCGTGTGATCACAATTGATATGATTATGAACAATAAATTTTGTTCGAAACGTCATCCAGTAAATAATACTGTTTCACTGTGTGATATACCTAATAAACAAACTAATATGGAATTATAATGGTAATAATAATAATTTGCTTTATTCCAAAATAGTACTTGTGATACAGAATGGAATTCTCAGCATTTTACTACAGTATTGCATCCAGTTTGCACATTAGCAATAAATAAAATTCTACATAGATTAAGGGTAATCCTTAGTTAGTTTTGACAACAACATATTGGCATGTCGGTAGCACAGTGGTTATGACTCTCGCCGACCATTCACATGGTCCGAGGTTCGAGCCCCTGCCGGCGCACACCCGATATTTATGGTCGGCCTGCAAAATTTGGGCTACCGATATCCATGCTGAAAATGCCATACTTGTACTGAAAATACGGTGTGGCATCAAGCTGTAACCAAAATAAAATTAAAAAAACCAAAATTGAACAAAGTGTTTGAAGGTGTTAAAAAAGTAGATGCTAGCATATTTACTGGCGTAAGCGGTAACAAAAGGGTCGAGAAATACAGAGTGTGAAAGAACGAAGAAGAATGTTTTAAGTAGAGTTTGTAAGGAAGAGAGAAAAAAACAGCACATAACAAAAAAGCAAGAAAAAAAGAGAAAAAAGGAAAAGAAAGAAAGAAAATGTTGTACCTATTGATGATGTGAGTTGGAAAGACAAGATCCAGTTGTACTACTGACTACTTAATAAGTTATAAGTTTCACGGCTAATGCTTTCTTAATCGCACAGAACACGAGCTAAGTAGGGTATGGTTGAGTTTTTGTACTTGCCAGTGCGAGCATATAGTTTTCTATATAGGCTTCTGGTTTTGCCTGATGAAATACAAGAGGATAGTTGTGAATGAAAAGGGCGGTGTGAATTAGTTAAAATGGATTTGGTCCATTTTTCAAATGAGTCCATGTGCCTGTCAAACAGAATATTAACAATCTAGTTAAGTGGCACGTTGCTTACCCTGCTGACAACCTTTAACATCCTGCGTAATAAGGTATAGTCTTTCTTCAGTAGCCCGGGAAAAACTAAGGGAGAACAATAGAGAATAATAGGCAGAATTCAAGAGTTAACGAATCGCAGGAGTAAGAGTTGGGTTATACCAGAATGTCTTAATTTCTTGATGTAGAAGGTAAGACGAAACATTTTCTTAGAAATCATCAAGATATGAGACGACCAGGAAAGATCATTAGATAGAATGACACCGAGATATTTAATTTCCGACTTGATTTCTATTTTAGTGCCATCTATGTTGCACACCTCGTGAGTGCTAACCAGTTTGTTTAGGTCAGATTTATGCCTAAAGGTGAAACTGACTGTTTGGCCTTTAGAAGGGATTTAAGGTTAACCTAACTCTAACCTGTCCTTAGCCTAAGGTATAACCTAATTTTTCCCAAACCTAATCTGCAACATGCTAGATATCCCATTTATTAGCATAACACTTCATCAAGTATATTTTCTTGTTGATGACAACATTATTTTCAAGTATTGGTTTGGTAGGGATTTTGTTTGATTGTATGGAGGATTTCATCATTAGCTCATCTAAGAAGACATTGCGAAATGGTCGCGCTATGTCGTGAATTGGCAGAAGTTAGAATTCATTGGTTGGCCATTGGATCGAGTCTCAGTGGCTTAATGGTCTACGAGCTAGCTGGCCTTGTAACCAGAAGGTCCTGGGTTCGAATCCCGGTGGGTGCGTACTGCTGAAGAGTCCCAAACTAGGACGAAACAGCTGTCCAGTACTCCCAGGTTTTCCAGTGGTTCTCTAACTGATGTCAGCTCATGATGAAATCCTCCATACAAACAACATTATTTGCCAGGTTTCATTAGCTTGTTCAGTGAGCGTCTCCAGGTCATTGGTGCGGCCATGCTTCATTGGTATTTACTGGTGCTCGAAGATTAACTTGGCCTTCAACGTCTGTAAAAACTACAGTATCGTTTTGTTTTCCATTTACAAAAACTTTTTTATAATGCATATCATACAACTAAAGGTCAAATTTTCTCAAACCGTTAAAACTGAAATTGATTTGAACGTATTTAACAATCGAAATGCTCTTTTTGTCCAGTAAATGTCGCTTTCGAAATTCGGAGTAACATCAAAAGTGTCTGTAAAGGAAAGGCACCAGTGACGTAACTGATCAAATTGCCGTTATTAGTGTAAATATGTTCTCTGAGGTTTCATGGTTTAGTTGCGAGGATTTCATGGTGTTTTTCTAAATACATATCATCTTCCTGAGTGCCTCTGTCGTCAAATCTTACCAACTAGTGTCAGGTACAGACAACAGATTAACTGTATAATCTTACGGAAATTCGGCTGAACATGTCATCTAGGAAGACAATGATACCTCCGCAACTAAGCCATCATGTATAGAAGACACTGTTGGTTGGCTACTGTCTTCATGAGGATAATACAGATGAAATCAGTCTCTGTTATTTTCATTCCTCCGCGTTCCGAGTGGAACCTAGGGCTTCCAGCTTTAGACACTGCTTGCATCATGCGCAACCTTTCCTCTTCTCCAGGCTTACTATTGGCTTAAAGAGGTATACGAGTGAATCATTTCAGTAATTAGCGGGTACTCTACTCCTGAACCGCCAGTACACAATCTCAATTTTGCTTCTCATTATTTATAAAAGGACAGATTTGGAAAGACTAGTTCTATCCTTCAATATGTAACTGAGGTTATTATGAATGTAAACGCGAACGAGACATCCGGCTGCCGTAAACTTTAAAATTCTCACAAATATGATAAAAAAATAAAGTTTGTAAATTATTGAATATATAAAACTACACTTTTTATATAAAACTTCTTGAATAATTCTATTTATTTTATGTAGGACTTATTGTGTTACGAAAATATTTATCGGAAAATCCCTCCTCAATGATCTTATCACAATATTTATTCTTCATTTAATGTTTCAATCAACTGTGTAACTATTATCGATTTTTACCCTAGGCTATGTATCATTCTTCTGATATTTGAATATTATCTGTCGTCGTCATCCTTATTATTTTTACTTTTATTTATTTATTTTTTTTGATTACAGCCTGATGCCACACCGTATTTTCAGTACAAGTATGGAACTTTCAGCATGGATATCGGTAGCCCAAATTTTGCAGGCCAACCATAGATATCGGGTGTGCGTCGGCAGGGGATCGAACCCCGGACCATGTGCATGGTCGGCGAGAGTCCTGACCACTGTGCCACCGACGCTCAAAGCCAGCTCCTCGACTGGGAATCGAACCCGGGCCTTCCACTTGACAGGCGGAGATACTCACCACTATAGACTTTGTTCCTCCCTGTCCAATTTCTAATTTCAATGCTTCTTCTCATGGTTGTGCGATATTGTTTGAGTGAATGAAGGTGATTGTGATATTGGGCTTTCTGTGAGAATTGTTAGTGTGTGACTCCTGTGAGTGGAGTTTTCAGCCCACATTGTTGGAAATATTCTACTTGACTATAAGTACTCGTTTTGTACTTAAGTTGACGGTATATCTGTCTAACGGCACTGCTGAGGTAATTTTGAGTTTCTGATGTTTTGATTGTTGTTGAATAGGAGCAAACATAGATTCCAACCAAGAATAATTGTCTTTTCGTTGTCCTTGAAGCGTTTTGTGGCTGTACATTTCGGACAGATAAACAGAGTAGGACGAAGAGATCATTTGACCTGCGTTCAGAGGTCATCGATTCAGTTTTAGTTGTAACACATGGTATTCAATAACTGATGAGATATATAATTTAAACATAATGAAAAGAACAAGAAGTTCAGCAAAGATGGCGATCTTTTCGGCGATTTCATTCTCAAAAGCTGTACAATCGCATTTATATACATTAGTTTACATGGATACAATTATTATTTGTTTAATTCCACATAGTAACGAAGGAGGTAATAATTTTCAACTTGATATGAAAGTTTGAAGGTACGAATATAGATTACAAGGGGCTTAGAGAAAAGACTGCATTGGATTAGAAAACAGTTACAACGTATCTAAAATTAAGCCTCTGGTTCAATGAAAAGCGTCATAACTGAACACCTCGTCAATACTTGTCGAAGCATCTCAACTGACTTATCATTCAGAGTCATTTACAAAGTAAACAAAAATCTACCAAAGGCAGTGTGTTTCCGACTTCTTTGTACTGCAGTAGCTCTCGACATATGCATCGAAAAGCCGGAGCTGTGTGTTCAAAAGAAATTAGTCCAGCCTTTACACCTACCGTGGACCTAGTCCGGTATGTTCCCTTAGCCTTCAGTTTTTTTGTTTTGTTCACTGTGGGTGTTTTTTCTCTCTTTGTCTTCATTCAATTCATCCTATTTTTTCAGTTATAAAATCAGTTATTTTAAGTTTGTTTCCATGCTCCTCCTGATCACACTTGTAATCCGTTTAGAATAACTATTTTACAATTATATTCTAATCCTGTGTAATTTTTTGTTTCTATGCCTCTTGTAATCTATATTCACACCTCCTAACTTACATTTCAAGTTGAAAATTTTGATTTCACTTTTCATGCTCATTTTGTTCACACCTGTAATTCGTTCTATCCCTGCGTAACTTTTGTTTCTAAGCCTCTTGTAATTCATATCGAGTTGAAAATAATTATCACCTTTTATTCGCCTTTAAAATTATTTCTCCAGTTATCAAATATTAATTTTGCATACGTTGTAACTGTTTTCTAATCCTATGCAATCTTGTCTCTAATCCCCTTGTAATCTATATTCATACCTTCAAACTTTCATATCAAGTTGAAAATTATTATCACCTTCGTTACTAAGTGGAATTAAACAAATAAGAATTGTATCCATGTAAACTAATGTATATAAATGAGATTGTACAGCTTTTGAGAATGAAATCACCGAAAAGATCGCCATCTTTGCTGAACTTCGTGTTCTTTTCAGTCTAATGTTCCGATGGGTATGTTCCGCAATTTGAAACATAATGAACTGCGGGAATTAGACTGATTATCATTACTCGTTCGGTGGGCTGTGAATGAAAAATGTGGCTTCAGGCATATATTTCCATAACTTTCAGTTGACCCAATGATCGATGTCCAAGAGCTTTCATTCGGCGTACACATGAACTCGTTCACGTCACCTGCATACCAATGCCTGATTTGTCACTATCTGTTCGGATGCTACTCGACTGACTGAGGTGTGATGTTATTCAGCAACACATAAATAGAAGCTGCTCGCTGTATCTAATCCAACTTTTAGACTCAGTCAATAAGCTATATTGGTGTACAGTAGCCTGTTGTAAATGCTTTCATCGATGCATCTATCGATTCTCCAAACCAAATAGAAGCATTATTATTGTATTATTATTATTTCCTTTAGTTCCTAAAGGAATATAGGGCTTCAACCGCACATCTCCATTGCTTTCAGTTCACTGCCAACGTTTTCACCTGGCTCCACGTCTGTCCACATGCTTTCATCTCCTCTTCACATCACCTCCTCCATGTCACCCTCACACTGACTACCAACTCGCCGCTTCCCATTCGGGTTCCACTCGAGGGCCTGTCTAGTAATGTCACTTGATGGTTTCCTCAGAGTATGGCCAATCCATCTCCATTTCTTCCTGCTTATTTGTTGCACAATCGGTTCCTGTTTGGTTCGTTCCTAAAGATCTCTGTTGCTGATCTTTTCTGGCTGGCCATCTGGTCTTGAGTATATTGAACGAACACAGCTGTTAATGAAGGTTTGTAGTTTGTTTGAGATGCTCTTTATGACGCGCCAAGTCTCTGATCTGTATTGTAGTACTGACTTCACATTAGAGTTGAAAATCCGGATCTTATTTTTGATGCTGTGTGCTGTTGATCTCCCCACAGACTTGAGAGTAATGAAACCTTGCCTTGCTTTCCCGATCCTTGATTTGATATCTTCGTCAGTTCCGCCTGCAGTTGGAACGATGCTTCTCAGGTAAGTAGGTAGGTGAAGGAGGTTGTTTCTTCCAGATTCTTCCCATTTATACCGATTGGTGTATGTTGCTGTTGCCTAAAGAAACAATAACTTGATAAAACTGTTAAAAATTCAGACTTTATTCCTTGAGCTTATTGTGTATGAGGATTAAAGCTCCAATTTCAAAATAATGAAAGACTGTTCTGCTTTTCCAACCTGATGCTGGTTGGCTTTGACATTCTCACTGATGCTGCCTGTAGTTAGAACGATGCTGATCAGACAAGTGAAAAGAATGACTCTTTTCAGTTGATAGTTATTGATACTTGTTCTTGTTGCTAATTGAGTAACTAAATCAAATCTCTCTTCACTGTCTTACATTTGAAATTCTGTCTTCATTGCCTGCCTCGCCTATCAACTTGTTAATAACAATAAGATTATAAGTTTCCAGACCGTAAGTGTTACGAACTTCCTGGAATAATTTGAGCACCGAGTCAGATTGATTCATTATAAATTATTTAAATTAATCCCAGCGTGTTTCAGAAAATTAAAACAAGATTTTTCTGAACGTTTCGTGTGTAAGACTGTCTTACACACGAAACGTTCAGTAAAATCTTGTTTTGATTTTCTTAACACGCTGGGATTAATTTAAATAATTTATAATATCAACTTGTTATTTCGTTTGCATATATTCGAGTTATTGCGACATGTTAATTCATTCATTAAATAATTAATTAATCCATGAAATCTAAATGTTCCAGGATGTTTTTGCTTGTCCTATGCATCTGAGTCTTCTAATTCCTCAAGGTTAGCCACATGATCCAATCTAGCTAAGAAATTCTCTTCATACTAACATATACCCATATCTATACAAGGTAAACTTAATAGTCTGCGGTAAAACGAAGTACCTGTAACTATGGTGATAAGGTATACAAAAAACTAATATGGTTGGACAGTCGGATATGTTAGATTCAATGTAATTTTAAAAGCCAAAATCTAATTTTGTGAAAAATACTGAGGATAAGTGTATTTCCTTTGTTCCATTTTCACTTTCTTTCTCAGAAAGATTGTATATATATATATATATAACGCATATGTGTATATGTGGTGGGTTTGATTTTAGTAAGGATTAGTCTGTTACAAAATTAGTATTAATTAATATTCATCAGGACAAGTTATGTGGACATTTCATAAAGTCCGTAATATCTATTAAGATTTTTAAATTATCGTTACTCATATAAGTCCAAACCAAGTTCACTTTTAACAGTTTGAAAAAATTTGGGCATTGGGTATATGATATTCATTATAATAAAGGTTCTTTTTTGTATTTCCCAATGAATGAAAAACAAAACGATATTTTTATTTTTGCTGACGTTTCGCTATTTAATGCTAATAGCCGAAAACGTATTCCCAAAAAATGGACCTCAACAGTCGTCATTCCATATAGAGCAGAGACGTCAGACGATATCGGAAGAGTACTCAATCAGCTCAACATTAGAGTTTGCTTCAAAACATCAGACACACTACAAAGCAACCTTGTCCGTATAAAAGACCAGATCCCTAAAGATTCTCTATTTGATTATGTCTATAAAATAAAATGCTTACTTGGAATGTGATGCGATATACATCGGACAAACATCTGGAGAAATCAAAATCAGAAGAAATGAACACAATGGTTGGGGTCGTGCTAAATCACGAATTGGTAGAAGTTAGAATTCATGAGCCATTGAATCGGGTCCCAGTGACTGAATGGTATACGAGCTTGCCTTGTAACCGGAAGGTCCTAGGTTCGAATCCCAGTGGGTGCGTACTGCCGATGATTCCCAAACTAGGATGAAACAGCTGTCCAGTACTCCTTACTGGTTTTCAATGGTTCTCTAACTGATGTCAATCCGTGATCAAATCGTAAAAACATAACAAACCCTTACAAACCAAACTATAGAAAGCATCTGTTCGACCATCGAGAAATCCAATTGAACTAGGAGAACTTGAAAAATCATCAGCCATAGGTCTACATGCTATAGAATCAGGCCACAAAATTGATTTTGACATTGTTGAAATAATCCAGAAAAACTTCAGAAATCATAAAGAATCTCTAATATCAGAAGCAATTCATATCAAGTGGAATCCAATCTGGCTGAATAGGAATGATGAACTAAAACAGAATCTGACCTGGTTACAGCACTTCCCTCCCCCATGAAGTGACAAACTCAACACGAATTTGATATGCAAGTTCACTATGTAAACACACACTGCCTTTATAATTTTAAACACAGATCAAATCCAACAATCTACACGTGGTTTTGTTATCTTCACCAATTGGCTAACTGGACAACGAAAAATGACCCCAGACTGACGAACTATGATCAGGTTAACAAACTTTGTTTTGATATCGTAACAGACGCACTATTACCTTTGTTATTTGGTTTAGTGATCTTCATTTTTATTTTGACCTTCAATATGTCCTTTTAACTTGACCTAAGTCTATTTTCTCACCCCTTATTTCTTTGTTGTATATATGCTGAGATTTTGTAAGTTCCGGTTTAATAATACTTTGATAAAGCTATTGGCATTAAATAGCGAAACGTCAGTAAGGACAATATAGTTTTGTTTTCATTGGGAAATGCAAAAACCTTTATTATAGTGATTATCGTTACTTATATACAATACTCTATTTCTTTTTAGGGAGAAGTTTCTTGAAAACTTTAACTAGTAGATCTGTTATTAGAGTGGCAAAAATACTTAGTAATAGTTACGTTATTAGACAGGAGAAGATCAAAATTTGGTGTACAAGAGGTCAGATTAAAATTACTGTGAGTAGAAGTCAGAAGGTCAAGAAAAAACTCTTTTATCGAATACAAACGAAATAAGGGGAGAGGATTAAAAGATAAGTTAATGAAATTAGTATAAGAAGAGTTATTAAGGGATGAATTACCCGGGTTGACTGAAGTCAAATGAACACAAACGTCAGATTCCAACCGTTCTATTGCAGTGACAGCAGCAAACCGAAGGAAACTTGAGCTATTCGTCTGTAAATTATTTTGAATGATTCCAATGCTTCTACTAGGTTTCCTGTATCTATCAAGTGTTTGATGGTCGAAGAGCCTAATTTGTTTGACCTCTTTAACTGGAAGCTGGTTGGTACGTACAGCAAGTAGTCAAACGAAGACTTGATAAAGCCATCAAGAAAACTTATTATGCTACAAAACTTGTTATCCTTAACACCACTAAGCGAGTGCTTCAACAATCTGGGAAAGACCAGTCACCAATCCTCGATACTTCAAACTGCGTATATCATTTTGAGTGTGTTTGTAGAAGCAAATACATAGGTCGTACAGAAAGGCCATTGTCTACTCGCATGATGGAGCACTTGCCAAAATAGTTGAAAACAGTTGAGTGCAAAGTGCCAAAATCCTCAATAAAAAAAAAATCTTGTTGACTACGGACATGATATCGACGCTGTCACGTCATTCACTATTGTCAGCAAACAGGAATATGCTTGCGATTGCAGAGGCTTGTGCAATTCGAGTTTATAAACCAGGTCTCTGTGTACAAAAGGAGATGGTCGTGACTCTGAATCTACCCTGGTAATATGTTTTACTTATTATTCTACCTCTAATTATTATTATTATCATTATTGTTATTCTTGATTCATTTAAAACTATCCTTAGTCAGTAGCATTATCTTGACTCACTTTAACACTATTATTATTATAACTATTACTACTGATATTACTCGGTTTGCAATTCTTGTTATATTCTCTAATGTCTAATTGTTTATCTAAGTGATTTAATTGGAGCGTAATGCAATTTATCCTAATTTTGATCTCTCATACTCTCTCTCCCCTTATCTATTTGAACACGACCTGGAAAAGATTCGCACTTGTCTTTCTGCATGACTAATTCAATGTAGTTTGTTTACTTATCAGTTTTATATCTCCCAATGTAATTTCAAAAGTATATATATCCGTGTATGTAGAGTATTCAGCCGACGAGTTCTACCAAAATTTGATGAATTCTTTAAATCCTGCTTTTTTAACGTTTATTGCTTGTTTTGATTGCTACGTGTTCGAGGAGTCCCACGTAGGTCCTTCTTTCTTTTCTTCCAATGCAACTGTTCCCGCAGATACATGTGAATTTGTATACACAGCTGGAGGTGACATACGAGGGTTAGTTGTCAATCTTTGACTTAACAAACAAGGAGGACATTCGAAGCAGAGAGACTAGTTTTGCTGCAGGAAATGTCTTTGAAAGGCCTGCACTTAATCTTTTATTTAAGACTCTCACAATACCTTCTCCTTAGAAGCCGAGTTCGATGAAAACTGGATTCCTGATAGCTGTAACTGAATCAGGTTTCTTTCATTGATTCTTCCCATATTTGCTGATGAAGCTTTGTAGGTAACCATTTTATTACAAGCATTTCTTCAGCAACATTAGTTCGCTGTCTAATTTCTCAGATGAACATTTTCTTTTTGCTATGCAGAAAAACGTTCTCGTCATCGTTCGTTTGTAACTGACCAATTAGAAGCTGTTCAAGTTTAATTAGATACCGCTCCATGTGTCCTTACAATATATCGACCTCTTGAGTGTCCCATCCCTTTTTCTCTCCAAATCGATATCCGGGAAGTGGAATTTTTCAGCTCATTCATGCTTCATCATGAAATTAATGATCTTACTGCCATTTCAAATCTTTAAATATTCTCATTATTTAGACAAAGTAATAAGAAGACGTAATTTGTCTGAATCGTGTAATGTATTTGCACAACACATGTCAAACAATATGATCACACGTGGACTTGTCATAGGAATATACATGAAATAAATGAAGAGTTAAGAGGTGAGAAAATAAATTTAGGTCAAGTTAAAAGGATAAATTGAAGGTGAAAATAACAATATGTACTAGCAATCTTAGGTTTACATTTGAAGGAGATTGTTTCCGTCAGCTTGACGGTGTTATTACGGGAAGTCCGTCACGACCCCTTTAAGCGGATACCTATAAGTCAGACATTGAGAGCTTATCGGAGGACTGAATCGAAAATGTGCCACTTTGTAGAAGATATGTCAACAAAATTGTAATCATAAGTCAGAAGCATTGTTCTACCACTTCAATTTGAAATCGAATGAATGCCGTTCATAATAGCATATCACTTACATCTGTAAAAGAGGAAGGTAATTGTTTATATTTCTTAGATATATTGCTTAGTCGATGGACGGCCTGATAGACCAATAAAATGATCTACTTATAGAAAACCTAACTGGACAGGACGCTATCTTAATTCTGCCCTGTTCGGTACAAAAGAGCCATAGTAAGGTGCCTCTTCAGTAGAATCCAACGAATATGCACTAAAGACATACTTGATAAAGCAGAAAGAAAGTTGTACAAACTCTGGTTGATAATAATTATCCAGACAAGTTCATCAGGAGATATAAAGTAGTCAGAACACCAAGACCCACACTTCAACTCGCCCCTAAGAAAGACGTGTACATCAAGCTACCTTATATGACTGACTAAATGACCGGTTAGTTTCAACATAGAATTTTTGCACCGATATGTAACAGTTGGAGTCACCACACCGCACATAGCACACAAAGCCAGAGAAGAAAGTAAAAGGAAACGCAAAATGGAGACAGTAAACAGAGATATGAGGCTAAAAGAATAGTAACAGTGAAGAACCATGTAGTTTTACTGGATATGATAAATCACAAAGAGCGGATTAATCTGAGCCACTGAGAACGATTTTGAGACATATCACAAACTGTCTCCACCAGTCATTGGTTCTTGTCAACCAGGGTGTAGGGGACTGTCTAGAGAGCTCAATCACAACAAATATGCGAATAAAAATCCAAGTCAGTGAGATGATAGTGTAACAACATATTGTCAGAAATGCAGTAATGAGTTATATTAATTAAAAGGTTAATTGGACATACTGTTAAAGTCCACTGCTACAAATTACTAGTATAATCCACAGAATTATTCACTGCTGGAATCGTGCCTACTGGTAGAAGCTGAGAGCCGGTTTTAGAGTTGTATTCAGATAAGGATAATAGGTTCCTGCAATAAATCCAAAGTATACATCACGATAATGGCAGTCACCTCTCTATCTCAACTTCATCGACTTTGAAAAGGCCTTCGACAGCGTCGATCGAGAGGTTATTTGGAAACTACTTCGCTACTACGGGGTGCCACAGACAATTATACATCTCATCCAACAGTTGTATGACAACGCTGCATGCCAAGTAATCCACAATGGGAAGCTCACGGAATCCTTCGAAGTGAAGACAGGAGTAAGACAGGGTTGCCTACTATCGCCAATGATTTTCCTGATTGCAGTAGACTGGATAATGCGACAAACAGCGGGCAATGAGGAAACAGGCATAAAATGGACACACACAAAAACTTGGAGGATCTGGACTTCGCCGATGATATATGTCTGATTTCCCACAAACTGGAAGATATGCAAGTGAAAAGTAACAAGTCGGCAGAAGAAGCATCAAAGATAGGACTCCAGGTGAACATAGAGAAAACGGAGGTGATGAAGATTCCTGGCCAACACCAACAGCCACAGCAACAACAACAGACAGCAATCAGCATAAATGGAAGGAACCTGAAAGAAACAACCTCCTTTACCTACTTGGGAAGCATTGTTTCAACTACAGACGGGACTGACGAGGATATCAAAGCAAGGATCGGAAAAGCAAGACAAGCTTTCACCACTCTCAAGTCTGTGTGGAAATCAACAGCACTCAGCATCAAAAGTAAGATCCGAATTTTCAACTCCAATGTGAAGTCAGTGCTACTATACGGATCAGAGAATTCACTGCGTGTCATAAAGAGCATCTCAAACAAACTACAGACCTTCATTAACAGATGTCTTCGCTCAATACTCAAGATCAGATGGCCGGAAAGGATCAGCAACAAAGATCTCTGGGAGCAAACCAACCCAGCAGGAACCGATTGTGAAACAAATATGCAGGAAGAAATGGAGGTGGATTGGCTGGCCACACTCTGAGGAAACCATCAAGTGACATCACTGGACAAGCCATTGCTCGAGTGGAACCCGAAAGGGAAGCGGCGAGTTGGTCATCAGTGCAAGGGTGACTTGGAGGAGGTCATGTGAAGAGGAGATGAAAGCATGTGGGCAGACTTGGAGCCAGTTGAAGACTCTAGCAGAGAACCGAACGCAATGGAGACGCACGGCTGAAGCCCTATGTTCCTCTAGGAACTAAAGGAAATAATAATAAATATACATCACGATATGGGTGGAGCAAGTAGACAGTAATGACCAGTGAGAAGGCGAAGCTACCAACAGTACACTGTATTTCGAATTGTACTCGGAAGTTATCTGTATTTAAACATGAATCATTTTAAACAAGAGTCATGTACAATGTTCAAGTGTTGGTTTGCAGGGATTTGATTGGTTACAGGATTTTCATCATGAGCTGACATTAGTTAGAGAACCATTGGAAAACCTGAGAGTACTAGACAGCTGTTTCGTCCTAGTTTGGGACTCTTCACCAGTACGGATCGGTTCCCAGTATGGTATGCGAGCTCGCCTTGTAACCAGAAGGTTCTGGGTTCAAATCCTTTGGGTGTCTACTGATGAAGAGTCCCAAACTAGGACGAAACAGCTGTCCAGTACTCCCAGGTTTTCCAATGGTTCGCTAATTAATGTCAGCTCATGATGAAAATCCTGTAATCATGTACAATGTCTCTAATTTCAACATCTAACAAAAAGATGTACAATCATATTGTTACGTACTCTACACAGCTCCCCCCTACAGGTCCAGAGAGACTACCGGAGGCTGTCACTGTTAGTGAAGTAAATAATAATAGTAATTACCATTTTTATAATGATTATAATAAGGTTACATAATAACACGCATGCGCGCGAAAAGACATTTGGATCGCTTAAGGATTGAACGCATTTACAAATAGTTCAACAATAAAAATTGAAATAGAAGTTCAAGTCAGTGAAATGAGGAAGGTTTCTTATTGCACAAACCTCGATCAAGGATTTTTAATGTATTAACAAGGATATCTTTGTACACAGTCATTAAAGAGAGTTAAAAAAAATTATTGAAAATTGATTGTTTCTGAAAAAACACAGTACCTGCTTTTAGCTGAGGTACATATAAATAAATAAATAATAGTGATAGTAATCTTTTATAGTAACAGTGACATCAAAGTGTACGAAGAAATAGTAATTATCATGATAATAATGTCTAAACGAAAAAAATGAAATTTTTTATCACTCCAAAAAATGAAAGCAGCCACCCGGTTTACTGATTTGCCGACCACTAAGTGTTTGATATGGAGTATGGAGAAGAACTGGTGCCGTTGGAGCGGAATCAATTGTCTGATTATTTGTCGATGTAGCTTCAAAGTTTCTGTCTGTGTAGGCTGGTTTCATTCGATCAATGGAAATAGTCTGTCGTTTTTCATTTTGGTTCACTGTAAAGTGTTTGTCTGAACGTTTAATAACTTGAAAGGGTTCCTCGAATGGGGTTGCAATCCTTTTCTGATGGCGTCGACTCGAACAAAGACATATTCGCAAGTTTCCAGGCATTTGTTGATCTGATCTCGTCGGAGAGATTATCGAGGTGCTATTGGTTGAAGTTGAAGCATTTGTCTAGTTAGTCGGTTGGTGAAGTCGGCAATGTTCACATCCGTCGAATCTGCTGAGGGAACTAGCCGTCCAGGCAAAGTTAGGTTGGTGTTATAAACGAGATGAGCCGGTGTACATCCTAATCCTTCTTTGATAGTAGGTCGGATACCAAGTAAAATCGAAGGTAAGTATTCACTCCACTTAGATGTATCATTCTGTGCCATTAGGGAGCTTTTCAGTTGTCTGTGGAATCTTTCCACAAGACCATTTGCTGCCGAATGATAGGCTGTTGTGGAGATATGTTTTACTCCAAGGAGTCTCGTTAGTTCACGAAACAGCGTTGATTGGAATTGAGCACCTTGGTCGGATGTAACAGTAGTTGGTACACCGTAATTTGACACCCAACGGTCGAGAAAAACCAAAGCAACGTTTTCTGCAGATATATCGTTTAGGGGGCATGCAATAGACCAACGAATAAATCTATCGATGGCTGTCAGGATATGTGTATGTGAAGCCTCAGCTAGCAACTGGAAAGTTTGAACCACCTTTATGCGTTCGAAAATAATTCTTCGTCACACTAAACCACCTTCCTTGCTAAACTTTGTATTGAGACCATAGCAGATGTACTATTACCTCTGTTATTTTTTTAGTGATCTTCACCGGTATTTTGATCTTCAATATGTCCTTTTAACTTAAAAATTCAATAAATAAGTTAGGTCAAATATTAAAATTTACGTATTACCAAAGGTGAAGTGGACAGATACTCTGAGCTTAAATAAATAACATGAAAGTACGAAGGGAATGGAAAATAAGAAAGAGTGGGAGGGTTTTGATTAGAAGTTATCGCTTAGGTCAAGTGAGAGACAAAGTAAGAATGTTCTCTTGAATTAATTCCCATAGGTTCGGCTGTGTGGAAAAGACGCATTCAAATTCCATTCAAAAGCCTCGATGGAATGCGATAGATAACTTTGAAGACACTACTACGTTTGTCCACTTGGTGACCACTACCGATCAAATGAGTCAAAATAGAACTTCTTGTAGATTTTATTTGACCTTTTCCAAACCGTGAAGGAAGATGCTCATTAATACGTTTGTTAAGCTTTCTAGCTGTTCGCCCTATATTGCTTTCTCCATAGCAGCAGCTAAATTTATAGATACACATAGAAGTAGTACAACTAGGTAGCCTGCCTTTTAGCTTGAGCAGTCATGACTGGCCAGCTGGGAAATGACAAACAAAGCGTGGCGACAGTATAAGTCCTTTTTATTACTCTCCATAATCGCAGGTGTAGGAATTTGCTAGCTACGTCCCCATTAAATTTCAATTTCATGAGCAGTTGTTTCTTATTAACTGTTGTCAGTTTCTCTTTATTGTATACATTGTTGAATAGGCCCAATTGAGAAGATGCGTGAGTCAAATCAATGCATACGATGCATGTGTCATCTACGCATCTATATCATGCTACTTTTCTTTGCCACATAGTAAGTTTTGCAAATATATATTCATATTTTAAGGCTAGACTTTGTGAGGTAGCTTTGAGTTGGTGGACTTTTATTATTCTGGCTGATTGTGATAACTGAAGAAGAAATGAAAATCAGAAGTTGGCAGAACCCAAACCAGCGGTCTGTAGATTACCAGTCCTGTACTCTATCAGGCTGGCTAAAGGAGTCGACTGTTAGCTGGATTATTGTTTCACTGAGATTTCCGACAGTAATACCCACTTGTCAGTAGAATTCGGGTACATCCAACTAGGAAGTCCCAAACAGAAAGAAATCAGCATCCTAGATTCTACTATCACCAACCAAAATAACTTCATACTAACCTTCAGACATGTCGAACTTTACACAAACTCGAAGACTTACAAATGAAACGTCGGTAGAAGATGCAGGTAGGTTTTTTGATGTGGTTGTGTTCTCTAGGCTGGATAGTTAATTTGCAAAGCTTTCATCGCCCTACTAGGCGACATCTTCAGCGCATACTTCAATTTGAAGTAAGCTTTTAGATTTCACAACGAGTTTATTAATCATCTCTCCTCATCGGTAACCTTGAACGTGTTTGGTTGCTTTAGTGTGTTTTCACACCTTCTGGGCTACTTGTATTGAAACTGATTGTTTCTTTGACTTGAACTTTGACCCTTTGTGTGTGAGGTTTCTTTCTTATCGGTTGATAAATTTTGTCAACCTTGATGTGTCTATTGATTGATGATTCACTGGAATGCCAAGCTTCTAAAAATTCTCTATCATTCTTGTTGTTTCCTCTGTCTAATATTTGAACGTTGTCTCAGTCGAAATGATGTCCATAGTTGTTTGTATGTATGGAGTGCTATGAGGGAGTGGATATCATGTCTTTTCATGGTTAGCTTATGTTAATGGATATGAAGACGAAGGGGACGTCCACTTTGACCAATGTAGTGTTTTTCGCAGTTGTTACAATTTATTTTGTAGATGATGTTGGTTTCATCTTCTTTCGCTGTTGTATTTCTTGGCTGACACAAAGCCAGCTGAGTGAAGTGATTTTGTCGGTTTATGTGCAACATCATTTTCTAAAAGTTCGAAGAGTCTTGGATCGATTTGTGAGATGTCCTTTACATATGGTAGGGCGACTTTCTTTGTGCTTTCCTTGGGGGCTATTGGTTTGATACGCTCTCTTGGGGTATATGTCTTTTGATAAAATTCCGTGGATATCCATTCTTTTAGAAGACGTCCATGAGATAAATTTCTTCAATTTTCCTTAAGGTAGCATTTCTGCGATGAGTCCTGGCTGGCCCTCTTGAATAGAGTTTGTATGCAATTCCTTTTGTGTGTTATTGGATTGTTGCTGTTTTAATCCAATATTTGGTCTGTGTGAGTTGATTTTCTATAAATTTGGGTTTCTAATTCCCCTGTGGTTGTTCGCTTGACTAAGACGTTCAAAAACGGGATTTTGTTCTTGGATTCCCCTTCTCTTGTGAATTTGATGTCGTTGAAGACGTTGTTTATCAGGTTGTGAGCTTTATCTAACTCGTTTCTTTTGATTATTACAAATTTAAAACAATTAGTTCCCTTTATGAATTTAGATAAAGCAATAAGAAGACGTAATTTGTCTGAATCGTGTAATGTATTTGCGCAGCACATTTCGAACAATCTGATCACACACGGACTTGTCATAGGAATATATATGAAATTAATAAAGAGGTAAGAGGTGAGAAAAATAGACTTAGGTCAAGTTTAAAGGACATATTCAAGGTCAAAGTAACAATGAAGACCACTAAACCAAATAAGAGAGGTAATAGTACATCTGCTATGGTGTCAAAACAAAATTTACCAAGGAAGGTTTAATGTGATGACAAATTGTTTTTGAACGCATAAAGGTGGCTTAAACTTTCTAATTGCTAGGGCTTCCACAAACTTTAGGATACGCCCCAAACACGTTTTATAGATAGGTTTAAAAGATCTGTTAACGTCAATTTTATGTCCTGTCTCTATAATATGTTTTGCAATAGAGGAGCTAGGTCTCCTGTTCTCACCATTAATGGGTTCTGAAGATTCCATTTGTTTCTGGAGCCATTTAGGAATATGCTCTGAAGCCCTTACTTGCAGAGATCGATGAGTCCTCCCTATGTATGTGTGTCCACACGTACATTCAAATTGGTAAATACAGTGGGATGTGACGTCATTTTTCTCATGTTCGAAGGGCTTAGATAGATATATTGGCCTAAAATTCTCTATTATTATGATATTGGCTGCATAAAAAGTCTTTTTGACAGCAGCGTTCAGTCTTTGTCTAGTTATCAAGCTGCTTTGATGCCCCATATAGGGTAGCTTGATGTATACGTCTTTCTTAGGGGCGAGTTGGAGAGTGGGTCTTGGTGTTCTGACTACTTTATATCTCCTGATGAACTTGTCTGGATAATTGTTTTCAACCAGAGTTTGTGTCAATTTTCCTTCTTCCGCATCAAGTGTGTCTTCAGTGCATATTCGTTGGATTCTACTGAAGAGGCACCTTACTAAGGTTCTTTTGTACCGAACAGGGCAAAAACTGTGGTAATTAAGATACTGTCCTGTCCAGGTAGGTTTTCTATAAATAGATCTTTTTATCGACCCATCAAGCCGTCGACTTAGCAGTATATCTAGGAAAGATAAACAGTTATCTTCCTCTTCTACAGATGTAAGTGATATGCTATTTTGGACTTCATTCATTCGATTTAAAATTGAGGTAGCAGAACAAGACTTATCACTGATGATTACAATATCGTCTACATACCTTCTATAAAGTGGCACATTTTCGATTAAATCCTCCGATAAATTCTCAATGTGCGACATATAAATATCTGCTAAAAGGGGCCCTAACGGACTTCCCATAGCAACACCATCAACTTGGCGGAAACAATCGCCTTCAAATGTAAACCTAACATTGTTAGTACATAGAAGTAATAAATCCCTTAAATAAGATATAGGGAACGGGATGAAAAAATTGTTTGTGGAAATATAATCACACAAAATGTCAACTGTTTTGAGCAAAGGCACATTAGTGAATAACGAGTTTACATCAAAAGAGTACATATTCTTATTCATAATATTAATATTACTATTGTCAAGAAAATCAATCAATTCAAATGTATCTTTTAACACATACTTGATCGTTAATATGGAACCAGGGAAGGCAGCTACTGATAACAGTCTAGAGTAAGCTGATGGTAATATTTCCATGATGCGAGCTCCAAGTTTCTGACCCATTTCGAAGAAGTGATTTATCACTGGTGTTGAAAATCTTTGCTGTAGCATGTAGTTGAAACGATGATCCCTAGAAAAGTGAAAAAAGTGAAATATTTCAAATTTATTCCATTGTTATTGATTGGTGCCTGAAGAACAGAACTTCTAGAGTTTTCTTATTGGTTCCATGACATTCCTGTCTTCTCATCATCTAAGTATCCATTTTAGCAGCCGAATGCGTCAACTGGTTCTAAGCATTTCAGTCCAGTATAAATCATTCTACGGGCAACGCAGAACAACTTCAAATGTTTGGCAAGCATAGATAGCAATAATAGTAACAGTTACGTAAGCATTCAGGAAACATATACATACATGTGGTGATTTAGATATTCAGGAAAATCTGAAAATGTGAACGGATATTCTGATCACTTCATTGAAAATAAGTGACATATTTCGTCTCCGTGTTTCAATTAATCACCTACACACACACACACAACTGAATTTTGAATAACTCAGTGACAAGAACTTTAACAGGAAGAGGTGAATTCATTCCGTTTCACAGAGTTTTTTGGAGGGGTTAGCTACCA
>OX235273.1:143465386-143548140 GCA_944472155.2 Trichobilharzia szidati
GGTCGGCGAGAGTCCTAACCACTGTGCCACCGACGCTCAAAGCCAGCTCCTCGACCGGGAATCGAACCCCGGCCTTCCACGTTACAGTCGGAGGTACTCAAAACTATAGACTTTGTTCCTCCCTGTCCAATTTCTAATTTCAATGCTTCTTCTCATGGTTGTGCGATATTGTTTGAGTGAATGAAGGTGATTGTGATATTGGGCTTTCTGTGAGAATTGTTAGTGTGTGACTCCTGTGAGTGGAGTTTTCAGCCCACATTGTTGGAAATATTCTACTTGACTATAAGTACTCGCTTTGTACTTAAGCTGACGGTATATCTATCTAACGGTTACTGTCGAGGTAATTTTGAGTTTCTGATGTTTTGATTGTTGTTGAATGGGGCAAACATAGATTCCAACCAAGAATAACTGTCTTTTCGTTGTCCTTGAAGCATTTTGTGGATGCGCGTTTCGGACAGCTGAACAGAGTAGGACGCAGAGATCATTTGACCTGCGTTCAGACGTTATCGATTCAGTTTTGGTTGTAAAACATGGTATTCAATAACTGATGAGATATATAATTTAAACATAATGGACTGCGAGAATAATACTGACTGTCATTACTCGTTCGGTTGGCTGTGAATGAAATATGTGGCGTCAGGCATATATTTCCATCAATTTCATTTGACTCAATGATCGATGCCCAAAAGTTTTCATTTGGCGTACACATAAACTAGTTCACGTCACCTGCATTCTAATGCATGATTTGTCACTTTCTGTTCAGTTGCTACTCGATCGACTGATGTGTGATGATATTCAGTAGTCTCCTCAGCGTCTGTTTCAGCCACATGCATTCCTTTCGGCGTATTTATTGTAAGCTTGTACTTATCAAATATGGAGTTATATTCTGCTACAGGGCCGAAATTCCACTCTTACACTAATGGAGAATGGGTAATTAGCTGGTTCGCTGTACTGCTAGATTCCAACCGGCCATCTGGTTTAGAGCATTCAGTCAATGAAAGCTACTATTGGTGGAAGTCTAAAGTATCGTGTTAGAAATACTTTCAACGATGAATCCATCGATTCTCCAAACCATATAGAAACAGTATTATTGTTTCCTTCAGTTCTTAGCGAAAAATAGGACTTCAGCTGCATGTCTCGATTGCATTCGGTTCACTGCCAACGTTTTCACTTGGCTCCACGTCTACCCACATGCTTTCATCTCCTCTTCACATCACCTCCTCCATGTCACCCTCACACTGACTACCAACTCGCTGCTTCCCTTCCGGGTTCCACTCAAGGGCCCGTCTAGTGATGTCACTTGATGGTTTCCTCAGAGTATGGCCAATCCACCTCCATCTCTTCCTGCTTATTTGTTGCACAATTGGTTCCTGTTTGGTTCGTTCCCAGAGATCTCTGTTGCTGATCTTTCCTGGCCGGCCATCTGGTCTTGAGTAGTATTGAACGAACACAACTGTTAATGAAGGTTTGTAGTTTGTTTGAGATGCTCTTTATGACGCGCTGGCCAAGTCTCTGATCCGTATTGTAGCATTGACTTCACATTGGAGTTGAAAATCCGGATGTTATTTTTGATGGTGAGTGCTGTTGATCTCCCCACAGACTTGAGAGTAATGAAGCCTTGCCTTGCTTTCCCGATCCTTGCTTTGATATCTTCGTGAGTTCCGCCTGTAGTTGGAACGATGCTTCTCAGGTAAGTAGGTAGGTAAGTATGTAGGTAGGTGAAGGAGGTTGTTTCTGTCAGATTCCTTCCATTTACGCTGATTGTTGTCTGTTGCCGTTACATATAGAAACATTAACTTGATATAATTGTTGAAAATTCGGATTATATTCCTTGAGCTTACTGTGTATGTGGATTAAAATTCCAAATTCAGAATGACCAAAGCCTGTTCTGCTTTTCCAGCCTGATGTTGGCTAGCTTTGACATTCTCACTGATGCTGCCTGTAGTTAGAACGATGCTGATCACATAAGTGAAAAGAATGACTCACTTTAGATCTTTCCAGCTGATAGTTACTGGTACTTTTTCCTGTTGTTAATTGAGTAACTAAATCAAATCTGTCTTCACTGTTTTACATTTGAATTCCTACCTTCATTGCCTGCCTCGCCTATCAACTTGTTATTTCTAATAAGATTATAAGTTTCCAGACCTAAAGTATTACGAACTTCCTAGAATCATTTCAGCAACGAGTCAGACTGATTCATTATAAATTATTTAAATTAATCTCAGCATGTTCAGAAAATCAAAACAAGATTTTTGTGAACGTTTCGCTGTATAAGTCACAACATCTTCAGCAGATTTATTCGCCTGTGGCTTACACAGCAAAACGATCGGAAAAATCTTGTTTTGATTTTCTTAACACGCTGAGATTAATTTAAATAATTTATAATATAAACTTGTTATTTCGTTCGCATATATTCAAGTTAGCGCGACATGTAAATTCATTCATTAAATAATTAATTAATCCATGAAATCTAAATGTTCCAGGATGTTTTTGCTTGTCCTATGCATCCTATGTCTTCTAATTCCTCAAGGTTTGGCCACATGATCCAATCTATCTAAGAAATTCTCTTAATACTAACATATACGCATATCTATACAAGGTAAACTTAATAGTCTTCTTCAAAAACCAAGTACCTGTAACTATGGTGATAAGGTATACAAAAAACTAATATGGTTGGACAGTCGGATAAGTTAAATGCAATGTCATTCTAAAAAAGGCAGAATCTAATTTTGGGGAGACTACTGAGGATAAGCGTATTTCCTTTGTTTCATTTTCACTTTCTTTCTCAGAAAGATTGCATATATATAAAGCATATGTGTATATGTGGTGGGTTTGATTTTAGTAAGGAGTTAGTCTGTTACAAAATTAGTATTAATTAATATTCATCAGGACAAGTTATGTGGACACTTTATAAAGCGCGCAATATCTATAAAGATTTTTAAGTTATCGTTACTCATATAAGTGCAAACCAAGTTCACTTTTAACAGTTTGAAAAAAATTTGGGCATTGGGTTTATGATATTCATTATAATAAAGGTTGTTCTTTTGTATTTCCCAATGAATGAAAAACAAAACGATATTGTTCTTTATGCTGACGTTTCGCTATTTACTGATGCTAATAGCCGAAAACGTATTCCGAAAACATGGACCTCAACAGTCATCATTCCATATAGAGCAGAGATGTCAGACGATATCAGAAGAGTACTCAATCAGCTCGACATTAGAGTTTGCTTCAAAACATCAGACACACTACAAAACAACCTTGTCCATATAAAAGACCAGATTACTAAAGATTCTCTATCTAATTGTGTCTATAAAATAAAATGCTTACTTGGAATGTGATGCGATATACATCGGACAAACATCTCGAGAAATCAAAATCAGAAGAAATGAACACCATAGAGCATCTGTTCGACCATTGAGAAATCCAATTGAACTAGAAAAACTTGAAAAATCATCAGCCATAGGTCTACACGCTACGCTATAGAATCAGGTCACAAAATTGATTTTGACAATATTGAAATAATCCAGAAAAAGCATTTCAGAAATCACAAAGGACGTCTAATATCAGAAGCACTTCATATCAAGTGGAATCCAAATTGCCTGAATAGGACTGATGGACTAAAACAGAATCTGACCTGGTTACAACACCTCCCTCCCCCATGAAGTGTCAAAATCAACACGAATGTGATACACAAGTTCACTATGTAAACACACACTGCCTTTATAAATTTAAACACAGATCAAATCCAAAAATCTACACTTGGTCTTGTTATCTTTATTAATTGTCCAACTTGACAAAGAAAAATGCCCCCAGACTAACGAACGATGATCAAGTTAGTAAACTTATTTTGATACCATAAAAGATGTACCATTACCTTTGTTATTTGGTTTAGTGATCTTCATTGGTATTTTAACTTTCAATATGTCCTTTTAACTTGACCTAAGTCTATTTTCTCACCCCTTAACTCTTTGTTGTATATATGCTGAGATTTTGTAAATTCCGGTTTAATAATACTTTGATAAAGCTATTAGCGGCATTAAATAGCGAAATGTCAGTAAAAACAACAATATCGTTTTGTTTTTCATTCATTGGGAAATACAAAAACCTTTATTATAATGATAATCGTTACTTATATACAATACCCTATTTCTTTTTAGTGAGAAGTTTCTCGAAAACTTTAACTGGCAGATCTGCTATTAGAGTGGAAAAAATACTCAGTAATAGTTACGTTATTAGATTAGGAGAAGATCAAAATTTGGTGTACAAGAGGTCAGATTAAAATATTGTGATAAATTACTGTGAGTAGAAGTCACAAGGTCGAGAAAAAACTCTTTTATCGAATACAAACGAAATAATGGGAGAGGATTAAAAGATAAGTTAATGAAATTAGTAAAGGAAGAGTTATTAAGGGATGAATCACCCGGGTTGATTGAAGTCCAATAAACACAAATGTCAGGTTCCAACCGTTTTATTGCAACGGCTGCAGCAAACGGAAGAAGACTTGAGCTATTTTGTCTATTAATTAATTTGAATGACGCCAACTCTTTTACTAAGTTCCCTGTATCTATCAAGCGTTTGATGGTAGAAGAGCCTAATTTATTTGACCTCTTTAACTGGAAGCCGACTAGTACGTACAGGAAATAGTCAAACGAAGACTCGACAAAGCCATCAAGAAAACTTATTATGCTGTAAAACTTGTTTTCCTTAACACCACTAAGCGAGTGCTTCAACAATCTGGGAAAGACCAGTCGCCAATCCTGGACACTTCAAACTGCGTATATCCATTTGAGTGTATTTGTGGAAGCAAATACATAGGTCGTACAGAAAGGCGATTGTCTACTCGCGTGATGGAGCATTTGCCAAAATGGTTGAAAACAGCTGAGTGCAAAGTGCCAAAAACCTCAATAACAAAACGTCTTGTGGACTATGGACATAATATCGACGCGGTCAAGTCATTCACTGTTATTGTCAGCAGACAAAGAAACAGGAAGATGCATGCAATTGCAGAGGCTTGTGCAATTCAAGTTTATAAACCAGGTCTCTGTGTACAAAAGGAGATGGTCGTGACTCTGAATCCACCATGGTAATACGTTTAACTTATTATTCTACCTCTTATTATTATTATTCTTGATTCACTTAAAACTATCCTTTATCAGTAGCATCATCTTAACTCACTTCAACACTATTATAATTGTTATTTTAACTATTATTATTGATATTACTCTGTTTACAGTTCTTGTTATATTCTCTAATGACTAATTGTTTGTCTAAGTGGTGTAATTGAAGCGTAATGCAATTTATCTAAATTTTGATCTCTCATACTCTCTCTCCCTTTATCTATTTGAACATGACCTGGAAAACATTCGCACGTGTCTTTCTGCATTACTAATTCAATGAAGTTTATTCGTGCATTTATTCCCCTTGATGAATTTGAATAAAGCAAGAACGAAAGTGGTTTGTGCAGAATAATATGGTACCATCATTTATTTCGTAGGCTTCTCATCAGCTGCTTACAGCCTAAATACATAATGAGGTTTGTGTACAGAAAAGTTTTAACATACTTGCAATTTTTTTGAGTTGAACTCAGTACATTGTTACCTAATTTCTTAGTCACTCTGTATCTAACTCATATTTCGTCTTTATTACGTAACTCCTCTACCATTTTATGCATACATCTATTTTGTTTAAACTTGAACTGCATGTGTAAAAACTATATAAGCGCAATTTTCTGAGCACTGTTCACTTACTGTGGAACTTTTTGTCAACTGGCAACATGTAAAAATTTGCAAGTATGTTAAAACTTTTCTGTACACAAACCTCATTATGTATTTAGGCTGTAAGCAGCTGATGAGAAGCCTACGAAATAAATGATGGTACCATATTATTCTGCAGAAGTTTATTCGCTTATCAGTCTTATATCTTCCAATGTAATTTGAAAAGTATATATATCCGTGTATGTAGAGTATTCAGCTGACGAGTTCTACCGAAATTTGATGAATTCATTAAATCTTGTTTTATTAACCTTTATTGCTTGTTTTGATTGGTATGTGTTCGAGGAGTCCCACGTAGGTCCTTCTTTCTTTTCTTCCAATGTAACTGCTCCCGCAGATGCATGTGAATCTGTATACACAACTGGAGGTAATATACGAGGGGTAGTTGTCGATCTTCGACTTTACAAACAAGGAGGGGATTTGAAGCAGAGAGACTAGTTTTGCTGCAGAAAATGTCCTTGAAAGGCCTGCACTTAATCTCTTATTCAAGTCTCTCACAATACCTTCTCCTTCGAAGCCGAGTTCCTGATAACCGTAACTGCATCAGGTATCTTGCATTGATTCTTACCATATTTGCTGATGAAGCTTTGTGGGTAACCATTTTCTTACAAGCATTTCTTCAGCAAATTTAATTCGCTGTCTAATTTTTCAGGTGAACATATTCTTTTTGCTATACAGGGAAACGTTTCCGTCATCGTTCGTTTGTAACTGACCGAGCAGAGGCTGTTCAAGTTTATTTAGATACCGCTCCATATGTCCTTACAACATATCGACCTCTTTGGTGTCCCATCGCTTTTTCTCTCCAAATCCATATCCGGGAAGTGGAATTTTTCAGCTCATTCGTGCTTCATCATGAAAGTGATGATCCTACTGCCATTTAAAATCTTTAAATATTCTTATTATTCAGACAAAGCAGTAAGAAGACGTAATTTGTCTGAATCGTGTAATGTATTTGCACAACACATTTCAAACAATCTGATCATACACATGGGCTTGTCATAGGAATATATATGAAATAAAAAAAGAGTTAAGAGGTAAGAAAATAAATTTAGGTCAAGTTAAAAGGATGTATTGAAAGTGAAAATAACAATATGTACTGGCAATGTTAGGTTTACATTTGAAGGAGATTGTTTCCGTCACCTTGATGGCGTTGCTACGGGAAGTCCGTCAGGGCCCCTTCAAGTAGATATCTACAAGTCAGACACTGAGAGTTTATCGGAGGATTTAATCGAAAATGTGCCACTTTATAGAAGATATGTCGACAACATTGTAATCATAAGTCATAAGCATTGTTCTACCACCTCAATTTTAAATCGAATGTATACCGTTCAGAATAGCATATCACTTACATCTGTAAAAGAGGAAGATAATTGTTTATATTTCCTAGATATATTGCTTAGTCGATGGACGGCCTGATATACCAATAAAACGATCTACTTATAGAAAACCTGACTGAACAGGACGATATCCTAATTATCACAGTTTCTGCCCTCTTCGGTACAAAAGAACCTTAGTAAGGTGCCTCTTCAGTAGAATCCAACGAATATGCACTCAAGACGTACTTAATGAAGCAGAAAGAAAGTTGTACAAACTCTGGTTGATAATAATTATCCAGACAAGTTCATAAGGAGATATAAAGTGGTCAGAACACCAAGACCCACACTTCAACTCGCCCCTAAGAAAGACGTGTACATCAAGCTACCTTATATGACTGACTAAATGACCGGCTAGTTTCAACATAGAACTTTGCACCGATATGTAGCAGTTCAACTCGCCACACTTCACTTAGCACACAAAGCCAGAGAAGAAAGTAAAAGGAAACGCAAAATAGAGACAGTAAACAGAGATATGAGGCAAAAACAATAGTAATAGTGAAGAACCATGAAGTTTTATTGGATATGATAAATCACAAAGAGCGGATACATCTGCGCCATTGAGAACGATTTTGAGACATACTACCAACTGTCTTCACAAGTCATCGGTTCTTGTCAACCTGGATGTAGGGGACTGTCTAGAGAGCTCAATAACATAACAAATATGCGAATAAAAATCCAAGTTAATGAGATGATAGTGTAACAATATATTATCAAAAATGCAATAATGAGTTATATTAATTAAAAGGTTACTTGGATATACTGTTAAAGTCCACTGCTAAAAATTATTAATATAACGCACAGAAGCGTTCACTGTTGGAATCGCGTCTACTGGTAGAAGCTGTGTGCCGGTTGTAGCATTGTCTTCGGATATGGATGATAGGTTCCTGCAATAAATCCGAAGTATACAACACGGTATGAGTGGAGCAAGTAGACAGTATAGACCAGTGAGAAGGCGAAGCTGCCGACAGTACGCTGTCTTTCGAATTGTACTCGGATGTTATCTGTATTTAAACACGAATCATTTGAAACAAAATTCATGTACAATGTTCAAGTGTTGGTTTGTAGGGATTTGATTGGTTACAGGATTTTCATCATAAGCTGACATCAGTTAGAGAACCATTGGAAAACCTGGGAGTACTGGACGGCTGTTTCGTCCCAGTTTGGGACTCTTCATCAGCATGGATCGGGTCCCAGTTTGGTATGCGAGCTCGCCTTGTAACCAGAAGGTCCTGGGTTCGAATCCCGGTGGATGCGTACTGATGAAGAGTCCCAAACTAGGACGAAACAGCTGTTCAGTACTCCCAGGTTTTCCAATGATTCTCTAACTGATGTCAGCTCATGATGAAAATCCTGTAGTCAAGTACAATGTCTCTAATTTCAACATCTAACAAAAAGATGTACAATCATATTGTTACGTACTCCACACAGCTCCCCCCTACAGATCCAGAGAGACTACCGGAGGTTGTCACTGTTAGTGAAGTAAATAATAATAGTAGTTATCATTTTTATAATGATTATAATAAGGTTACATATTAACACGCATGTGCGCAAAATGGCGTTTGGATCGCTTAAGGATTGAACGCATTTACAAATAGTTCAACAACAAAAATTGAAATAGAAGCTCATATCAATTAAATGAGGTCGGTTTCTTATTGCACAAACCACGAACAAGGATTTTTAATGTATTAACAAAGATATCTTTGTACGCAGTCATTAAAGAGGGTTAAAAAAATTTATGAAAACTGATCGTTACTGAAAAAACACAGTACCTGCTTTTAACTGAGGTACATATAAATAAATAAATAATAGTCATAGCAATCTTTTGTAGTAACAATGACATCAAAGTGCATAAAGAAATAGTAATTATCATGATAATAATGTCTAAACGAAAAAAAATGAAATTTTTTTATCACTCCAAAAAAATGAAAGTAGCCACCCGGTTTACTGATTTGCCGACCACTAAGTGTTTGATATGGAGTATGGATAAGAATTGGTGCCGTTGGAGCGGAATCAACTGTCTGATTATTTGTCGATGTAGCTTTTCAAAGTCGCTGTCTGTGTAGGCTGGTTTCATTCGATCAATGGAAATAGTCTATCTTTATCCATTTTTGATCACTGTAAGGTGTTTGTCTGAACATTTATCAACTTGGAAGGGACCTTCGTATGGGATTGCAATCCCTTTCTGATGGCATCGACTCGAACAAAGACGAATTTGCAAGCTTCCAGGCATTTGTTTGATCTGATCTCGTCGGAGAAATTGTTGAGGTGCTGTTGGTTGAAGTTGTAGCATTTGTCTGGTTAGTCGGTTGGTGAAGTCAGCTATGTTCACATCCGTCGAATCTACTGAGGGAACTAGCTGTCCAGGAAAAGTTAGGTTGGTGCCATAAACGAGTTGAGCCGGTGTACATCCTAAATCTTGTTTGATAGTAGATCAAATACCAAGTAAAATCAAAGGTAAGTATTCACTCCACCTTGATGTATCCTTCTTTGCCATCAGAGAGCTTTTCAATTGTCTGTGGAATATTTCCACAAGACCATTCGATGATGTTGTGGAGATATGTTTCACTCCCAGGAGTCTCGTTAGTTCACGAAACAGCGTCGATTGGAATTGAGCACCTCGATCGGATGTAACAGTAATTGATACACCGTAATTTGACACCCAACGGTCGAGAAAAAACCAAAGCAACGTTTTCTGCAGATATATAGTTTAGGGGGCATGCAATAGCGCAACGAGTAAATCTATCGATGGCTGTCACGATATGTGTATATCCTCTCGACGTTGGTAATGATCCTACAATGTCCCTATTAACATGCTGAAATCTCTTGTCCGGTAAATCAAACGTCTTCGGCGTTGTAACAGTGTGGCAATGTACTTTGGAGCACTGGCACTGGAAACATTCTCGTGCCCATCTCCGAATGTCAGAGTTCATTCTAGGCCACACGAAGCGTCCGCTGATAAGTCTGACCGTGGCAAGTACTCCAGGCTGAGAAAGCGAATATAAGTGTTCAAACAACGCTTTTTGGCATCTGAGAGGAACAAGCGGACGGTTAGTGCCGGTAGATAAATCAAAAACTATAATTGCATCTGATAAGGCAATAGTTACGATCCTGAACTGTAAGGAAGAGTTTCCGTGACAAGTTAGGAGTTTTGTGTCGTCTCTTTGTAACTGAGCCATACGGTCGAGACTGATGTCTACTGAAGTTTCGAGCTGGTTTATGTCACCTCTTGAAATGGAATCAGCTACCACGTTTGCGTCCCCTTTGATGTACTGTATGTCAGTTGAAAATAGGGAGATGTAGTCCAGCTGTCTGACTTCTCTGGGGGGGGTGTTTATCCAGTGAAGTAGTGAAAGCATAGCAAAGGGGCTTTTGGTCAGTAAAAATAGTGAAATGCCAACCCTATAGTAAGTAACTGAAACGCTTGACTGCTAGATATTTAGACAAAAATTCTCTCCTGAAAGTGCTGTAACGTGTCAGAGCCGGTTCTAACTTCTTAGAAAATAAAGAAAGTGGGGTGACTTCATCATTCATCTTCTGTTGTAATACTGCCCCCACAGCTACTTGGGAGGCATTTGTGTACATGATAAGAGATGCTTCGTGGTTGATGTGAGACAATATAATGACTTTAGATAAAGCGTCTTTAGCGCTGCAGAAAGATTCGTGTGCTTGCGCTGACCATTGAAACTTTTTGGGATCACTTTTAAGGAGATCGGTTAAAGGTTGGACGATGGAGGCACACGAAGGAATAAAACGTCGATAGAAATTAAACATCCCCAAAAATTGTTGGATTTTCTTCAATGAGTCTGGTTAAGGGAAGTTTTTGATTGTATCTATCTTTTCCTCGGTAGGCCTGATTCCATCTGAGGTTATGTAATGTCCCAGGAACTGAATAGAAGAGGCACCGAAAATGCAGTTCTTAGGGCTTATAAGGACACCGTATTGTTCAAAACGCTGAAACAAAGTGCTAAGGTGATCCATATGTTCCTCTTGAGACTTGCTGGTAATTAGTACATCATCGATATAAACGAACACAAAGTCAAGGCCCTAAGTGACTTGGTTCATGAAGCGCTGAAAAGACTGTGGAGTGTTTTTCAGCCAGATTGGCATTCGTAAGAATTCAAACAAGCCAAAATGTGTTATAATGGCTGCCTTCTCAACGTCCTCAGGAGTGACTGCTATCTGGTGATAAGCTCTCACTAAATCCACTTTGGTGAAAATAGCCTTACCCTGCAGTGTTCCTTGACCGCAAAGCCCAGAGGAAAAGTGTTTGAGGCCGGTCGCATACGGTCCGTATGAAGTGGTTTCTTGGTTTGGTTCCGTATTAGTAAACTTACCGCCGGTTGCGGACCACCGTAGGGTTAGTCGGGAGGTACGATTGTTGGAATCAACCTATTTTAACCCCCTCCCACCAGAGTGGAGATACGTTTGCGACGTCCCCATTAAATTTCAATTTCATGAACAGTTATTTCTTATGAAATGTCTGTACCTCTTTATTATATACATTGTTGAATAGGCCCGATGGAGAAGATGCGTGACTCAAACCAATGCATACGATGAATGTGTCATCTACGCATCTATATTAAGCTATTTTTCTTTGCCACATAGTAAATTTTGCAAATACATGTATTCATATTTTAAGGCGAGACTTTGTGAAGTGGCTTTGAGTTGTTGGACTTTTATTAATCTGGCTGATCATGATAACTGAAGATGAAATGAAAAGCAGAAGTTGGCAGAACCCAAACCAGCGGTCTGTAAATTACCAGTCATGTACTCCATCAGGCTGGCTAAGAGAGTCGACTGTTAGCTGGATTATTGTTTCACTGAAATTTCCGAGAATAATACCCACATGTCAGTAAAATGCGGGTACATCCAACTGAGAAGTCCCAAACAGGAAGAAATCAGCATCCTAGATTCAACTACCACCAACTAAAATAACTTCGTACTAACCTTCAGACATGATGATACATGTCTGATTTCCCACAAACTGGAAGATATGCAAGCGAAAAGCAACAAGTTAGCAGAAGAAGCATCAAAGATAGAGCTTACTTCAGGTGAACATAGAGAAAACAGAGGTGATGAAAATTCCTGGGCAACACCACCAACAGCAACAACAACAACAACAGACAACAATCAGCATAAATGGGAGGAACCTGAAAGAAACTACCTCCTTTACTCACCGACCTGGGAAGCATCGTTTCAACTACAGGAGGAACTGACGAGGATATCAAAGCAAGGATCGGAAAAGCAAGACAAGCTTTCAATACTCTCAAGTCTGTGTGGAGGTCAACAACACTCAGCATCAAAAATACGATCCGGATTTTCGACTCCAATGTGAAGTCAGTCAGTGCTACTATACAGATCAGAGACTTGCACTGCGCGTCATAAAGAGCATCTCCAACAAACTACAGACCTTCATTAACAGGTGTCTTCGTTCAATACTTCGCTCAAGATCAGATGGCCAGAGAAGATCAGCAACAGAGATCTCTGGGAGTGAACCAACCAGGAACCGATTGTGAAGCAAATAGGGAGGAAGAAATGGAGATGATTGGCTGGCCATACTCTGAAGAAACCATCAAGTGACATCACTAGACAAGCCATTGCTCGAGTGGAACCCGAAAGGGGAGCGGCGAGTTGACCGTCAGTGGAAGGGTGACTTGGAGGAGGTCATGTGAAGAGGAGATGAAAACATGTGGGCAAACTTGGAGCCAGGTGAAGACCCTAGCTGAGAACAGAACGCAATGGAGACGCACGGCTGAAGCCCTATGTTCCTGTAGGAATTAAAGGATACAATAATAATAATAACCTTCAGACATGTTGAACCTCACACAAACTAGAAGACTTACAAACTAAAAGTTGGTGGAAGACGTAGGTAGGACTTTAAGTCAATACTGACAGGACAGAGGTGGTGAAGATAACCACCGACCAATAGTAACAAACATCAACCATTACCAACGGGAGTATTATGAAAGCAGTTTCCTCTTTCACTTACCTAGTCAGTATAGTTTCAATTACAGAAGGTGAGAATGAGAATTTCAAAGCAAGCCTGTTTTTCAGAGGCTAGAAAGGTATTCATTAATCGGAAATCATTGTGGAGATCTGCTCTTCCCAGTATGCAGAACATTACTAGGATTTTCGACACTGACGTCAAATCAGTGCTTCTATTTAGTTCACAGACTAAGAGCGCGTGTCACTTGAAGCATTTTCAAGAGCTGAAGAATTCCATCGACAGCTGTCTTTGCTGGCCCTATACTTAAGAACAGAGAGTCAGCTAGAAACGATAAACAACAAGGAATTCTGACGATGAACTAACCAAGAACCTACTGCCCAACAAATATTCCGAAGAAAATTGAGATGGAAGTCGGAAACACATCGTGTAGACCGTTGAGTAACACCACGTGCCAAGCCCAGTGTGGAACAGGATGCAACATAGATGTGAAGTTGAAGCCCAAGGACCCAAGGTAATATTAATTAATATTATTTAGGCTCCACTCGAGTGATAGCTTGATGCAAGGTGCCACCCGACAATCTTCCCAGTGTGTGCCCGAAGCATATCCATTTTTTCTCCGGAATGTTTGCTGAGCAATAGATTCTTGACTAGTTCGTTCCAAGAGTCTCTTGTTACTAATTATTTCTGGCTGGCCATTTGATCTTTAATATGGAACCAGGGGAGGCAGCTGCTGATAAAAGTCTAGAGTAAGCTGTTGGAAACGCTTTCCATGACGCGAGCCCCACGTTTCTGGCCCATTTCGAAGAAGTGACCTATCAGTGGTATTGAAAACCTGTGCTGTAGCATGCAGTTGAAACGGTGATCCCTAGACCAGTGAAAAAAGTGAAATATTTGGAATTTACTCCATTGTTATTGATTGGTGCTTGCTGTTATTATTGTTTGGTTATCTTCATTATCTCCGTCTTCTGTATAATAACTTGAATTCCTGTCTTTTCTGCTTGGTTATTTCGCTAGTTTGTTGGTTTTCACCTGTAAATTCTTCGAGTTTGTTTGTCGTTTGACATGATAATAATAAAAAGAAAAAGAATAATAATTTACTTTATTCCAAAAACAGTACTTGTGATACAGAATGGAATTTTCAGCATTAATCACAATATTGCATCTAATTTCCTCAAATTATAAACAAAAACTAGTCACACAGAAAATTTTCCACATTTACAGTAGGGATTGTAAGAGTTAGACTTCAGTTAATTTAGACCTAAATTAGCCACTCTTACAAAAACTTCTTCACCGCTTTATGACCTTAATTGTACTCTGCCTAATGTGCAAATACTAACGAACTGAATCAAGGTAAAAAGACTTGAGATGACTAGCGTGACTGGAACAGAGTTATATTTACACAAAAGCGATATGAGATTTGATAAAGAATAAGAGGGTATACACTTATCTGCAGTCGAGATGGTGGTAAGCTCGGAGAGTGTGTTGGATGAAAGCACAGCGAGAGAGCGAAACTGAAACCGTACAGGAGATTCACGAATCGAAAGAGGAAGTGGTGGTAAAGGTCAGGTGAATCCGTTCAAACAAAAGTTCGGAGGTTCAATGTACACTACAAGATAATGTCAAAAACATGCAGTATATAAAATGGAAATAATAATAATAATAATAATGATAACAGCTAAGGTAATAATAATAATACAAGTGAAAATTGCTGTGGGCTTGTTTCACACAGTGTTGTTGATGCGGTATAGAAATCCTAGCATGTTTAAAAATATTGAATATAATGTCCTCTTTACATGAAATGGTGAAGGGAAAAACAAAGATTACAGCACTCATAGAGATAAGTTGGTGTTTTTAATTATGAAATTAAAACAAACATAAAATACGTACCAAGTATGGTATCATAGAATTTTTATACTTAGACGTGCGAGCATACAGTTTTCTGAAGTTACTTCTTGTTCCACCTGAGGAGATGCAAGGTGAAAGCTGAGGGTAAAGTGGATGCTCCAAGTTAGACAAAATCCCTTTAGCAAATTTATTGCACGAAGTCAAGTGCCTATCGACAGCGACGTTAACTATGTGGTCCACTGGGACACCACTCACCCTACTGACAAACAGTCTTCAGCATTCTACGAATTGTGACATAGTCCTTTTTAAGCAAATCAGGAAAGAATAAGAGTGAACAATAAAGAAGAATAAGTAGGATGCAAGAGTTTATGAACTGCAAGAGGAGGGGTTGAGTTATATCAACAGTGAAGTACAGACATTCTGGAGTCTTCTTATTGGTTCCATGACATTCCTGTCTTCTTATCGTCTAAGTATCCATGTTAGCAGCCGAATGTATCAACTGGTGCTAAGCATTTCAGTCCAGTATAAATCATTCTACGGGCAAAACAGAATAACTTCAAATGTTTGACAATCATAGATAGCAATAATAGAAACAGTTACGTAAGCATTCAGGAAACATATAAGTACATGTGGTGATTTAAATATTCAGGAAAATCTGAATATGTGAACGGATATTCTGATCACTTCATTGAAAATAAGTGGCATATTTCGTCTCTGTGTTTCAATTAATCACCCACACACACACACAACTGAATTTTGAATAACTCACTGCCAAGAACTTTAACAGGAAGAGGTGAATTCATTCCATTCCATGGAGAGTTTTTTGGGGGTGTTAGCTACCTAATACCTGAACAACAAAGTATGTAGGCGATCAGTGTGACAATAATGTCAAAACATACTGTAACCATGAAAAAAAAAGAATAAAATACCGAAAAAAGCAACAACAGCAACGAATTCAACGCATAAATTACACAGGAAGTTCAATTCATCAATTCTGATCAAAACAGAGACACTGTCTGGTGTAAGGAGGAGAGGAATATTATGCAATTTTAACAGAAACTCAGACATATGTGGAGATGGTTACATGATCTCATGAAACCATATTCTAATGAAATAAAAGAGGGTATTATTAAACAAACGTGGGCCTCGCTGAATATGACTCCTCACTTGAACAGAAGTTAACCTCATGTATGGGGCAAGTCGCTATAGAGAATTAGATTAATTATCAAGTGTTGGTTTGCAGGGGTACCACTGGTTATTGGATTTATCGCGAGCTAATATCAGTTAGAGAACCACTGGAAAAGCCGGGAGTATTGGATAGATGTTTCGTCCTAGTTTGGGACTCTTCAGCAATATGTACACCATTAATGAGAAGAAGTTGGAATTCATCGGCTAACCACTGCATTGCGTCTATGGGCTATGAGCTCGCCTCGCAGCCGGAAGATCCTGGGTTCGAACCCTGGTGGTAGGTGCGTTCTGACGAAGAATCACAGGCTGGGAGAAACAGCTGCCCAGTAATCCAAGGTTTTCCATTGGTTCTATGAATGATGTCAGCTGATGATCATTCCCGTAACCGGTCATATATATATTAAGTTACATCATGAAATGAAATTTCTATGAGTAAAACTGAAGGCATCAGCACTTAACAAGGTAGCAATAAGCAAATAACTATCTCTTTTGTAATGCATAGTTCAGGCTTCGTTGTTTAGACAGTAACAGCTTCAATAACTCAAGCGAAATAGTGAAGTGGTCTGCCTATTCACTGCATTAATAGATTCTGGCATCTTAACCTAGCGTCATTTATTAACCCTGTGATGAGCAATGCCCCCGTTAAAAGGAGCTGATCCTCTGAGGCATAGGCTCTTCAACTGGTGTTTAAAATACAGAAATATAGACGAACTTAACAGGAGTTAGAAATGAGTCCATTTTGGACTGCATAATTGATCGAATTATATTATAAAGAATAAAGTTTGGTGGCTCGTTACTCTAGCGAATTTGTATCTTTTATCCTCATACACACAGGCGATTCTTTCTCTAATTTCATCATGATGTATAGATTGATATCTTGTCTAGACAATGTAGCATTCAGAGTCGTTTCATAGACAGCTAAACAGACAACTAATCGATTTATCCTACATAACAGCTACATTAGTGCCTCATGTATGTAGTATTCCTTGTTTCGAGCGTCTCTATCAATCCAAACAAAATGTGCGACATATATAAGTGGTGACTGGGATGTCGAATTCTTCGATGTTGGAAAGTCTTCTTGATTAGCAAAATGGAAATTATCGAGTTGCTCACGCAGTCCAACATTACGGGCTACAGATCATCACATGCTCCTTCAGTTTTATTGGCTCGTCCAGTTGGCACAATTGCCAAATATATCGCTGAATTCTAATGTGACCCTGATGCCAACGTCACCTCTAATACTTGGTTAAAGCGCTATGAAGGTCATTTCAAAGTGGAGTTTTCCAGCCGAGATGATTCTTGAAAAGTCCGGCTGCGTGTTCGAAAACATGGTCCCTGTGAACTCCACAAATATTGCAAAGTGATCCTGTTAACGAACTCACGTGACCTCAGTTTGATGGTCACATATCCTTTTTCAATAGTTGTTGTCACTGTCTTAAGCTTATCATGCACTTACACCTTTCAACTTGATGCCAGTTCAGTCTAATCTGGACGATAGGGTGGTCCTGAAATCAACGCAACTGGACGAATCTCTCAAAACTGCGCATCCCCCTAGAGATAAACACCGAATGGCTTTTGCCAGGAACGCATACAAAGAGATTAACAGTAGTCATCCTCCCAACATCACAACATTTCCCATCCTCAACCGGCAGTTAAACCTCTTAGTGTGATAGCTGTTTTGTATGCTCATGTGACTGCCTACTTGAACTGTATTAGTGCGCATGCGAATGATCAAAGTCCGACGAAAGCATGGATGGAAAGGAAGCTTCCGACAGAATAGGGTTCTTAAACACCGAAGCTATCTGCAGCTGAGCTTTTAATTACCCAGAAATCCTTTAAAGCTGAAACTTATGTTTTCGCTTGAGACTACAGAGAAGGACACAGTATATGTGATGCTGCCATGTATGACGCTAGGCGGGACAGACCTGTGGACATGATACGGGAATCAAATATTATGTCGAATACCTCCCAGTGAAAGGACAAAAACCAGAAGTCATCGAGTAGATATGCTACGCTACTAGGTGCATTCGGAATACAAGGGAGCGTCTGACAATAACCGACCATTATCTCAAATTCGGCCAGCCAGGTACTCAGATAAGAAATCTGGAGAATAGTTCAGCTATGGGAACTCTACATGCAATTACATATAACACAGCCATACAGTAGGATGGGATAAGGTGACAGTCTTAAAATCTGATATAAGAGAGTGGACGGAGAGATTGATAACAGAAGCTTTGTTCATCTAATCAACTACAAACACGTGTAACAGGGATTAATCAGCACCTATCCCAAACATCTGGGAAATTCTAGTGTGTTGAGAGCTGGCTGCTGGCCAAATTGGTAGACAGTAATTTACATCAACGTTTATGACCCAAATATTGGTCGTGAGAAAAATAAGAACAAAGACTTTGCGTAGGCGGATACGGTTAGCAGAGAGATGATCTGACAGTCAAGAAACAGCCACAAAGAGATGAAAGAATAACTTTCAGTGAGAAACAACCAATAACAATAATCTATAATAATGTACATGAAAATATATAAATATGTGTTGATTTCCTAAATAAACGATCTGTTGCCTGCCCCCTGTTACACTGTTGTTACACTACTACCCTCACGACGAATAGGAGAGAACGAAGAAAACTATTAAACTCAAGTTTCGAATTTGTGATTATAATTGATATGATTTTGAACAATAAATTGTGTTCGAAACGTCATCTAGTAAATAATACCGTTTCTCTGACTGTATGATATATCTAATAAATAAACTAATATGGAATTGTAAAAATCTATTTTTGGATTCCAAATGGCGAGTGGGACAAGTGAAATTTTACCGAAAACAGTTCAAATTAGAAAAATTAATATTAAAATTAACAATAATACAAATAACCGTAGTAATGAAAGGTTCATGGACAAATTTTTATCTTTCTACTGCCAAAGCAGAAATATAGAGATTAAGAATATTTCTTTGTACACATTTCTTTGTCCAGCTTAAATTCATCAATTGCCATGGCCTCTACTGTCTTTAGAAGTCTGTAACGAAGAAAACGCAGCAAGTTAGCACGGATTCGATAGATAATCTAAAAATCATGTTTAAGGTTGGTAGGGTGACAGGAGTCGGTCAAGTGTTCTAGAACACAGCTACGTACACCCTTCCTTTCTCCTTTGTAAAACCATACTGGAATATGTTCTCTTATCCATGTAGAAAACATTCTGTGGCTACGGCCAGGTGAACTGATAAGTGTACATGGAGGTGGCCAGACGAGGAGGCTTCCCATTTACAGAGATGGAGAACAACTTGTGGTTTTATGTGTAAGTAAAAAAAGTTTAGCTGATTTTTGACTCTGTGCTCTATTGCTAATTTCATGTTCCGTAGCGGTACTTCGTCTTGTTGACTGCCATCAGATAATGTTATTATTCACTTGAGTTCCGGGGGGAACATATGGCTTCAACAACGCATCCCCACTATGTCATATCTTCTTCCGTCCTCATCAGATTGGACCATGACTGCCCACAATCTCTCATCTCCTCCTCAACCCACGATCTCCTCCATGTCACCCTCGCACCAACGACCTACTCGTCGCTTTCTTATGGGATTCCACTCGAGCGATGGTTTGACGCGCGATGTCATTCGATGGCCTGCTCAACGTATGAGCGATCGGCTTTTTGTTGGTTTGTCGCCAGAGTTTCTTGTTGCTTGTTTTTTGTGGCTGGCCATTTTATCTTCAGTATGGAGCGAAGGCAGCTGTTGATAGAAGTTTGCAGTGGCCTGTTGGAAATCCTTTTTGTGACTCGCCAAGTTTCTGACCCGTATACAAGGACCGACTTGACATTGGTGCTGAAAATGAGAATCTTGTTCTTTCTCCTAGTTGAGTGAACTGCAGAAGATTACTAAATTGGTTTCAGGTTGATGAAGGTGTATCTTGCCTTTGCGAATCTGGCCAGCTGGCTCTGACATCTTCATCCCTTCCAACAGCCTGTAGTTGAAATCGTCCTTCCTAGATAAATGAAAGAGGTAACCTCTGTTAAATCTCTCCCGTTAGTGGTGACTGATGCTGGTTGTTATTGATGATGTTGGTTGGTTATCTTCATCTCTGAGTTCCCAAGGAGTCCTTTTTTTCTGGCTACTTCTTTAATCATTTCGTTGGTTTTCGCCTGTAATTCCTCCAGTTTGTGTGACATTAAACATAAATCAGCCATGCGTGAAATCCAGATCTTCTAGAGTCTTCTTATTGGTGGTCTGGTGTATTTCTGTCTCCTCACTCCGATGCGCAGTCTGATGCATAATCCAGTCGACCACAATTAGGCAAATCATTGTTGACAGTTTCTGGCACTTCAAACGCCTCACTGAGTTTTCCTTTGCGAATCACCTGAAAAGTGGCATTTTCACACTGTTGTTGAATGAGGTTGATAAAGATTTGGGGCACCTGACTCCATAGTGTTTAAGTAGTTTCCAAATTACTTCTCAATCAACGCTGTCCGCCAAGGGCCTTCTTGATGTCAATGAAATTGAAGTAGACGTTTGACTTCCATTCCATACTTCCTTCAGCGATGACGATGCATAGAGTTGCAATTTTATCAGCACATGATTTGTCTCCCCTGAATCCAGCTTCTTCCGGTAGTTGGCGGCGTTCTGCATCCAGTGCATCATTTATTTTCTCTAAGGTGATGAGACTTAATGTTCTACTTTGCTTGGACAAGAGCGTTACTCCATGTTAGTTCTCACAGCAAGATGCCTAATTTGCCCTTTTTCGGCAGTCTGACAAGGTATCCAGCCTTCCTTCCAATCGATAGACACCTTCAGCTTCAACAGTGTATCTGCATTTTACTCTGTCATCTGCAATGATTTTTGATTGGCTTCACATTAGCCAGTTAGTTTTTTCCCCATTTTATCTCTTCTATATCACCTTCAGAAGTACACCGAACTAGTCGTATTTCGCACGGGTTCCATTGGTGAACCTGACACGGTGAAATGAGGTTACTGAAAATTACTCGATTAGAACTTGATGCGTAGAGTAGAAATTTGATCAGCATATAATTTGATTTTTCTGAATATATGTAAATATATATATATGTAAATACCATGAATTCAAATCATCTACGTTGATCACAGATTTCATAGTGGCATATTTAGATGGAATTTGAAAATACCCGCCAATATCAGACATTTTAGACCAGTGTAGTATGAGATTGCAGTCACTCTTTATCAGTCTGTGGTGGAGTAGTAAGGCGTATACAATAATCAAAGTAACTTTATCAGTAACAATAAAAATCACAGTACAAAACAGTTATCGAGTTCACACAGTGAAAAGAGCTAGGCAACTTGAAACTACAGGATGTCATCGTGCAACGTTTCCGCCCCACCACTTTCTAAAATCCTGCTTACTATAACAGCTCTTTGTATTCTATCCACTTGTCTGTACACGTCGCCCTTGAATTTAGACTGAACAACTGATGCTGCATTTCAACTGTCAGTAACTGGATATCTTGAGTATTTTGACGCATGATATTTACTGAGTTTTTTTCCAACGATCACAACATAAAGTATATTATTACTGGGTTCCAAGTGGAACATAGGGCTTCAACAACACATCTCCACTTTGTCATATCTTCTGTCGTCTTCTTCAGCTGGGTCGACGATTTACCAAACTCTCTCATCTCCTCCTCACACAATCTCCTCCACATCGCCCTAGGACGACTCACTCGTCGCTTCCCATTCGGATTCCACTCCAGCGATGGCCTTACGTGTGATGTCATTCGACGGCCTCCTCAACGTATTCCGATCAATCCATCTTCATCGTCTCTTATTTATTTGTTGAGCAATCGTCTCTTGGTTGGTTTATTTCCAGAGTTTCTTCGTGCTAATTCTTTCTGGTCAACTGTCTATTTGAACAAAATTTAGAAGAAGAACAAAACAACTGGTAAGTAGTCAAATCTGCTGCATTTTCATACGTTTCAAAAATCTACAACTTAAAATAGAACAATAATCACTCACAAACAATTTTTTCTTTACTGTAATATGACAGCACATAAGAAACTAATAGATAGGGATGACCAAGGGGACCTAATTACCAGAGAGGAGAGACAAATGGAACAATGGGCTGATCACTACACAAGACTCGTCCAGAAATACCAATGGACACCAATCCTCCATGGAAAGCGGAAATTCTGAATGCGATCAAGCAAATTTAGTCCGGGAAGACAACAGAGCCAGACGGAATCCCTCTCTCCCCAAGGCGCCGAAAACAGACCTAGAGACTACAGCACATGTGCTCACGCCATTAATGCAAAAGATTTGGAGAAAAGGAAAGGTACCTACCGATTTGAAGAAAGTCTGGTAACCTTGTCAAGCTACCAAAGAAGGATAACTTACGCCTGTCTCTGCAAGAACTAGCGTGGAATAATGCTCTTGTCCACGCCAAGTAAAGTACTAAGTCGCATTATCCTGGAGAGAGTAAAAGATGCACTGGATAGAAAACTCGACCACTCAATGGGATAAGCTGGATTCAGGAAAGGCAAACCGTGTGCTGATCAAATTGCAATTCTACGCATCGCCATCCCAGAACAAGACATAGAATAGCAGTCAAACTCCTCTTTACCTCAACTTCATTGACTTCGAAAAGTCCTTCATCAGACAGCGTCGATTGAGAAGTAATTTGGAAACTACTTCAACATAATACAGTGAAGTGCCCAAGTCATTATCAACCTCATCCAACAGCTGGCTATATGACAGTGCCATGTGTCAGGTGATCCACAATGGGAAACTCAGTGAGGCGTTTGAAGTGAACACAGGAGTAGGATAAGGCTGTCTATTATCACCGATGATATTCCTAATTGTGGTGGACTGGATTATGCATCGGACTGAACTTGGCAGCGAGGAGTTAGGAATACGCTGGACGACCAATAAGAAGACTCGAGAGGATTTGGATTTCGCATATGGATGATTTATGTTTAATGTCACACAAACTCGAGGAATTACAGACGAAAACCAAAAAGCTGGAAGAAGAAATCGCAAAAGCAGGACTTCACGTAGACATACAAAAGACAAAGGTAATGCAAGTAACCAACTAACAACAATATCCAATCACTATCCATGGGAAAAATTTGAAGTAGGTCACTCCCTTCATTTATCTAGGCAGCATCATTTCAACAACAGGCAGTCGACACGAATGAGGACGTCGAAACTAGAATCGGGATGTCGAGATAGACCTTCGTTACTCTGAAATTGGTTTCAAAATCTTCTGCACTAAGTATAAACAACAAAGTGCGGATTTTCAAAACCAATGTCAAGTCCAATAGTGCTTCTATATTGGTCAGAAACTTGTCCGGCGCGTTATGGATAACATCTCCAGTAGTCAGCTATAGACTGCTATCAACAGTCGGTCAGCCGTCCAGAAATAATTAGTAATACGAAACTCTGGGAGCGAACTAATCAAGAACCGATTGTTCAACAAATATGGAGATAAATCGGACAGGCACCGTTGAAACCAGCGAATGACATCGCTCGTCAGGCCAGTGCTCGAGTGGAAACCGAATGGGAAAGGATGGTTTGGGCGTTTTTCTCAGGATGATAAGAGGAGATCATGTGAAATGAAGATGAAGGCTTACAGGCAGTTGTGCAACCAGCTGAAGAGTATTACAGAGAACAAAACAAAATTCAGGCGTATTCCTGAAGTCATATCTTTTAATCAGGACGCAAAGAAACAACAAAAGCAGCACTTAAGCAAACTTAAGCAAGCAAGATATTAATTCTTGATACGGTTTGTTTATGTTGATGAAGTCACATAATGGCAAAGTGAAAAATATAAAATATTATGAAAATAAAAAACAGCAGGGGATGAATCCTGTCTTGATCAGCAAGAGTTGTTTTTTGTAGAGCTCTGCTTATAAATAAACAATTTTCTGTTCTCTTTCAAATCAGGAGAATCAACAAATATAGTGTGAAATAAAAGCATAAAGCCTTTTGGGTGATTAAATCATTCTGAAGTAGCTGTTTCAGGTTGTAAATATGGTTTTTCTAAGGTAGAAATGCAACTGTAATTCTGGTGAAGTGAAAAAAATCGGTCAAATACTAATCAAGCTTACCGGTATATTCCTAACTTTCTTCACACGAGTATAATAAAACTTTATCATACCTGTACAGATGTCACTCAATATTCTAATTCTCATAGATAGCTTCCGTATACGAGTTTCATTAGAGTTAGGTTTGCATTTTTTCTAGCTGTATGTCCCATCTTTCCCCTTTCCCAGGTTTAGGACAGGCTAGGGGACAAGTGGAAAAACAACAACAGCAAGCACAAAACAGTATGAGTGAGATAAATCTAAAGGATATTATCTCTCTCGCTTAACAAGGAAGCATAGTCTTAACTGCACGCGTCACGAATGATATTTTCAAAGCTATGCAGGATCTCATCAGGCACGCATTACTAGCATGAATGGCAGGAGGTCCTACATATCTCCTATAGAAGGGCAATTTAGAAATTAAATCAAGGGACAAGTTCTCAACATTAGACATGTAAACGTCCACTAACAAAGGTCCTAATGGACTCCCCATAGCAACGCCATCCACTTGTCGAAAATTACTATCATGTACTGACAACGTCCATTTCACGTTTGAAGGTGAACATTGTTATTTTGACTTTCAATATTTCCTTTTAACTTGACCTAAGTCTATTTTCTCACCTCTTAACTCTTTGTTATATATATATGCTGAGATTTTGTAAATTCCGGTTTAATAATACTTTGATAAAGCTATTAGCAGCATTAAATAGCGAAACGTTAGTAAAAACAATGTCGTTTCGTTTTTCATTCATTGGGAAATACAAAAACCTTTATTATAATGAATTTCATATACCCAATGCCCAAATTTTTTCAAACTGTTAAAAGTGAACTTGGTTTGGACATGTCTAATTTGTTAGCGGACCTTTACATGTCTTATGTCGAGAACTTGTCCCTTGATTTGATTTCTAAATTGCCTTTCTATAAGAGATATGTAGACGATATCATTTTGATATGCGACGATCACGAAGATGCGAGTCGTCTATTAGACGACAGAATTAACTCTGTACAGAATCCTATTAGTCTTACATGCCAGGAAGAAAGTCGCAACCAGCTTGCATTTTTAGAAATACTTCTGAGTCGAAGAGATGATGGTTCAATAAGACGATCAATCTACAGAAAGCCAACATGGACAGGGCAGTACCTTAATTTTCACAGTTTCTGTCCATTATAGTATAAGAGGGGCTTGGTGAAATGTTTATTTAAGAGGATTCAGCGTATTTGTACGGCTGATGTTATAGACAAAGAAAACGAAATATTAATGGATACTCTTGTTGAAAACGGATATCCTTTGAAAATTTTTAAACAGGTGTAGAAGTCAATTAGTTTGTAAACCTACAATCCATACCGCCCCTAAGAAAAATGTTTCCATCAAATTACCATATAACGGGGAAATAAAGAGTAGGCTTGTGAGACAAAGGTTGAATTCGATCATCCATAGAACCTATTATACAGCCCAGCTTGTAATTGTCGAAAAAGCTAAAAATATGCTCCACTGCAAACCTCAAAAGTACACAAGTGATTATGTCACATCCCACACTATTTACCCATTTTCATGTGTGTGTGGTCACACATACATAGGGAGGAGTGATCGCGCTTTGCATGTGAAGGTGGGAGAGCATATCCCAAAATGGCTAGAAAAACAAATGAATTGTGAAAAACCAATAGATGCAGGTATCAGACTACCAACTTCGTCTATAGCTAAACACCTAATCGAGATGAACCATAAGATTGATGTTAACTCAGCCTTTAAGGTCATCTAAAATAACGGTCAAGGGCGCTTATTGAAATACACTGAGGTTTTAGCAAATCATTAACTTAGGAACCTCCCTTCCTGTGTGTTCAAAAACAGTTTATTATTACTCTTAACCTACCTTGGTAATCCTTATTTGATTGGATTAACAAACGTTGTGTTAATCATTCTTAAATCCTTTTTTTGTCACTTTGTTTAATTTAACTTATATATATATATGTATATATATATATATATGTATACAAGTAAATGTGTGATCAGATTGTTCGAAATGTATAGCGCGAATACATCACGTATGTTTTCAGATAATGTCCGTCTTCTAATAACGCTACCCAAATCCAGAAGAACCCGAATATAAATTGGCAGATTGAGCGTGAGAGTATGTTATGGAGGAGATCATGTGGAGCGAAAATGAAAACTTGTTGGCGGTCGTGTAGATAGTTGAAATCGATGATAGAAATCCTACTGGAATAGGTATGTGTGGCTGACTACCTATATTCCACTTGGAACTCACCTAACGAATAATAATGATATAAGGTAGTTCACTTTTGGTCAATATTTTGCTGTGTTTTATCCATATATTTAAAGAGAAACTCCTTGTTTAAATGTCTATGAAGACAAATCAAGCGTTTGATTCCTCCCGCTGATCGTGATGGACGCTTGGTATTGTTGTTTTTGCTGTAGTTGTATTCTCTAAGTTGAATGGTTTGATTGAGAAGGCTTCATTGCCTTACTAGGCAGCATCTTCAACTCATACTTTAATTTGAGGTGAGATTTAGTCTTCTCTCCTGGTTACGTTGAACCTGAATGCTTGTTATTGTGTGTTTTCTCACCCTCCAATCCACTTGTATAAATATTGATCGTTTCCTTGACCTGAAGTTTTATGTGATTTCCTTCTTATGGATCGGTAAATCTTGTCTACATCAGTGTGTCTGTTGATTGCTGATTCAAGTGAATACCATACTCCTAGAAATTCTCTGGAGTTACTGGTGTTTCCTCTGTCTACGATTTGAACATCATCCCAATGGAATTAGTGTCCTTGGTTGTCTGTATGCAGTAATATGAGGGAGTGGATATCGTGTCTTTTCCCACACTAGAGGGTGTTGCCTAGTAGAGCAACAGAAAGCTTCCCAACTAAAACATAAAGCTCATAAAGCACAACTACACCAGAATCATGTACCTGGGTTACAGGTCTTCTCCTCTCTTGTTTTTGGTCAGTTATCGTCATCACCTTTATCTTCTTTGTGTTCACCTGATCCCCGTGTTCTGTAAACTTAATGGTCTTCGTCTCTAGGTCATCGAGTTTGGGCAATATTAAACATAAATCATCCACGAAGTTCAGATGTTATACAGTCTTTTCGCCGGTTTTAACGTATAGCCATCTTCTCGCTTCCCAAGGTTTGAAGCATGATTCAATCAACATACTGAAATTCTGCTGCGGATGACGTTAAGTTATCATATACTCTTAATAGGCAGATAATCTGACAACATTTGTCCCAGTAGTTTCTGAACTGGATTGTTCTGATATGAATAGATTCTTACCTGAAGTTAATAAATGGTCTAACTCAAGTGGTTTCAAACTGAATCCATCTAACAAATATCATACTAGCGTATCACCGAACACTTACCAACATGGTTTTACAAAGGAGAAAATCGATGCCCCCGCAGTTCCATCTTAGAATATCTGATAGAATCCGGACACCAAGCTACACCCCAAACACACTTCAAAGTCGTCTACAGAGTAAGAAGTAGTCTTCCTAAAGGTGTACGAATCAGACTTCTTCAAACTGCAGAAGCAATGGCGATTCACTTGCTAAGTTCTGAACTCTGCATACAGAAGAAGTTCGTTCAATCACTACACTTGCAATGGACGTAATCTATCTTATTAACTGACAAGTAAATTCTACCTAATCTTTATTTTCTGTCTCTTCATTAGTATTATTTTGTCTTTTCAATTGTAATATTTTACATTTTCAACTTTCTTGTTCTCTACACCCACCCGATTTAATTTCTGCACCTCGCTACCACTGTTGCCGACTTGACCAACGTTCAATTTCTAGTCATTTATGTTACGTCATCCAACTTATTTGCTCAATTTCACTTCCACTTAGTCTCCACCTGTAATTACGTCTGTTGCTACCCTGACCTAAGTTTAAACATTTTGGTCAATTATATTACGTCATCTAACTTACTAACTAAATCTTACTTTCAAGTGTTGGTTTGTAGCGATTTGATTGGTTACAGGATTTTCATCATGAACTGACATTAGTTAGAGAACCATTGGAAAACCTGCGAGTACTGGACAGCTGTTTCGTCCCGTAGTTTGGGACTTTTCAGCACTACGCACCCACCGGGATTCGAACCCAGGACCTTCTGGTTACAAGGCGAGCTCGTATACCATTAAGCCACTGGGACCCGATTCAATGGTCCATGAATTCTAACTTCTGCCAATTCACGACATAGCGCGACCGCTGGCCAATATCTTCGGCGAGTATTTGTCCTCACGCCCGATCTGCTGCACCCTACTGGTCACGACTTCTCACTAGAACCCCAGGCAACTACCTACCTGAATAGGGCAAGTCACTAGTGAGCATCTCATTGATATTCAAGTGTTGGTTTGTAGGCATTTGATTGGTTACAGGATTTTCATCATGAGCTGACATTAGTTAGAGAAACATTGGAAAACCTGGGAGTAGTGGACAGCTGTTTCGTCCTAGTTTGGGACTCTTCATCAGTACGCACCCACCGGGATTCGAACCTTACTTTATTTGCTGTCTGATTAACCTTGTTTCTATATTAGATCATTCTTGTATTACCTGATCAATTATCTAAACTTGACAAACCTCATGTACACACACACACACAAATAATTATATATGAATGCGATTGTACAACTATGTGAATGAATTCGCCGGCGAGAAGAGTCTCTTCACTGAACGTCTTCTCTTTTTCATATGACTCAATGGGGATTTTCAAATATCATACTGTTTGTTGGTTTTAGTTTCATATGCAAACAATATTTCCGGGGATTAATCATCCAATTACCAGCAGTTTTGTAATGTTGACGACACTGTAACAGGGAGTAAGTCGAATATCTTCCATCTTGGCATCAGTTTCTTTTCGAATCTCTCTGTTGGTCGTCTCATATCTTATTGATTTCTGAGAGAATTTCTCGTCTCACTTATTACCTAAAGAAGTTGAGACTTTCTGCTGGCATAACTCAACCACTTCTCTTACAATTTGTTAATTCATGTATGTATTCTACTCAATCTTCTCTATTGTTCACCCTTATTCTTCCATATTATTATTATTGTTCCCTTGGGTTCCTAGTGGAACATAGGGCTTCAAATGCACGTCTCCACTTGCTTCTGTCTTCCGCTGTACTTTTCACTTGCATCCATGTTAGTCCATACTGGTACAAAATCCTCTTCACACGATCTCCTCCATGTCACCCTTGCACGTCACACTCACCGCTTCCCTTTCGGGTTCCACTCGAGCACTGGCCTGACGCACAATGTCACCCAGCGGCCTCCTCAGTGAGTGTCTAATCCATCTCCACTTTCTCCTGCATATTTGTTGGGCGATTGGTTCTTGTTTCGTTTGTTCCCATAGTTTCTTGTTGGTGATTCTTTCCGGCCATCTGATCTTCAGTATAGAGCGACGAAGACAGTTGTTGATAAAGGTCTGTGTAACCTGTTGGAAATATTCTTTGTGACCCGCCAAGTTTCTGATCCGTATAGAAGAACTGACTGACTTGACGTTTGTATTGAAAATCCGAATTTTGTTGTTGATACTGGCTGAGTGACGAAGATTTCCAGATTGGTTTCAGGTTGATGAATGTGCTTCTCGCCTTCCCGATTCTCGATTTGACATCCTCGTCCGTTCCTCCTGTAGTTGAGACAATGCTCCCTAGATAAGTGAATGAAGTAACTTCTTTCAAATCCCTCCCGTTGATGATGATGATTGGCGCTGGATGTTGCTGCTGTTGTTGTTGTTGGTTGGTTGGTTGGTTGGTTATTTTCATAACCTCCGTCTTGTCTATGTTCACCTGGAGTCCTGTCTTCTCTGGCTGCTTCTTCGACCAGTTTGCCGGTTTTCGCTTGTAAGTCTTCGATTTTGTGTGACATCAAACATAAATCATCCACGCGCGAAATCCAGGTCTTCTAGGTTCTTCACGTCGGTCCAGGATATCCCTGTCTTCACGCATAATCCAGTCCATCACAACTAGGAATATCATTGGTGATAATAAGCACCCTTGTCTGACTCCTGTGTTTACTCCAAACGCCTCACTGAGTTTTCCGTTGAGGATTACTTCCATGGACTTCTCAAAAACGACTATATCGCATTACGTAAAACATTGAAGGCTATAATTAGGGTTAGTGGTGTGCTGCCTGTGACTCAACTAACTGACATTATTGTGTTGACAGACGTGCTAATTCTTGCAAGCAGTCAGCTAAAGTCATCCTGTCTGATGCCGAACATCTTCTCCCATTTATTCTCATCTTTTCCTTGTATCTCTTTTGGGGTGAAAGCAGGAGAAGCTTTATGAGAATTTATGCTCGCACGGCTACTAAATATTAAAGTTTAGCACAGGTTTTGTGTGGAGATGAATGTCAGAAAAGAACTTGTAAAATTTCTAAATGAGTAAATGAAATGCAGATTATAACAAGGTTTATTATTACATGTATTATTCATTATATGACTTATTTATTATTCATTATGTTCCACTAACTTTCAATGTCTGTGGCTCCATTATTTCAACTATTATTCATATATTCATATATTTATAAAAGGAGTTAAACTGTTGCAATATGTATAAAATGCTGAATATTCCATTCTCTAAAATCATTATTGTCCGGAATAAAGTGATTATTATTACTATTATCATTAAATTTCCCTTTGAAGAGTCGTAGCTGTGTAAACTTCTGATTAGAACAGTCCAGAATTTTCTCAGTATGCTAATTTCCATGTACCTAACAAGTTATGTGCTGTAGTAATTGACGACGAGGCTGTGAAATTACATCGACTGAGATGGTTAGGACATGTTCTACGTATGCCTAGTCATCGCCTTCCTCGACGGGCAATGTTACCTGATATAGGGTCAGACTGGAAAAGAGCTAGCGGCGGTCAAACGAAAACATGGCACCAGTCAATGAAATCCACAACAGTTAGTCTAAGCCGGTCACGTAGGAAGGTGTAGACTGGCTTCCTGGTTGGGGTCCTCGGGACGGTAAAAACCAATGATTGGAAACAATTGGTGATATGGCTCAAATCGTTCTCAGTGGCTAACGCAGATGCATCCACTCCTTGTGAATTATGATTTCAAATGAAACTATATTGTTCTTCGTTATTACTATACCTTTGTCTCACACCTCTGTTTACTGCCGATATTATGCATTTCTTATACTTTCTTTTCTTGCTTTGTGTGCTACAAGGAGGGAGTGTGGCGACTTGAACTGCCGCACATATGTGCAAAGTTCTATGTCGAAAACAGACAGACAGAGATAGACAGTAATTGACAATAAATCTCTAAACTGAACAAACAGAGAGGTAAAGTGGTTGTACCTTCAGCAGTCAGTAGCTGAAGAAGATGCTATACATAAATGTGACCTTCTAGCCGACATTTTACAGAGAAGAATATCTAAAGCACTGAAAATAAAATGCTCTGCTACAGCTGCATTACGATTTGTATTCTCAAGCTTTCTGTCCATTGTTCTTCAACAACTGTAAAGATAACCTATCGTATTTGACCAATACTATTGCTCTTATGGAGAAGAAATATAAGTCGTTCGATGCGTGTTTCATCTCAAAGAGTGAAAGAATATCATCGCGCTTGGCTACGAAAAAGTTATATTGGATCAATAAGGAGTGCTATAATTGAAAATACATTCAACACTGGTCACTCAATAGGTAAGGAGAATACATTCAAAGTCATCTACAAAGACAAAAGAAGCCTCCCGCTGAAAATGGTAAGCTTCCGTATACTTCGCATTGCCGAGGCCTTAGGGAACCGAATAGAAAACCCTGAATTATGTACACAGAAGAAACTTTTGCATGCCCTCCTTCTACCTTGGGTACAATTCCAAGTTATACTAATTTGTTAATAATGCTGTTTTTGAATATTTTTGAATTTTTGTATGGTATCTTAGTAACATCTTTTTCTTAACCAAGCCTACATTTACTCCTCCTACCTATTACATAATTTATTCTGGAAACGTGTCTCTTTATTCGTCGATCACATCAAAGATATCAATATAAAGAATAAAAATATGCTCTCCCTCGACATTGAGTCACTATTTACCAACGTTCCACTCACAGAAACTGTCTGCCACATTTGTCAATACATAGAAGAAAATCAGCTAAACATCGGATTACCGACGACTTGTCCAAAAGAACTACTGCTGAGATGTACACTCAATGTACAATTCACATTCAACGAGGTTATTTACAGACAACAAGATGGGATCGCAATGGGATCTTCACTGGACCCATTACTAGCAGACTGCTTCATGGCAAGCCTCGAGAACGGCCCACTCAAATCAACTATTGACAATTTCCAACTGTATGTTAGATATGTGGACGACATCTTCATTATCTGTGATGACGGCCACGATCTCAATCAGTTACTGCAAATATTCAACAAATGCCATCCAGCCACAAAGTTCACTCTTGAAATTGAAAACGAATCTAAAATCCCTTTTCTTGATGTTGAACTTACAAGGAAAGCTGACGGAACTTTAAGAAGGTCCATCCATAGGAAATCCACATGGAACGGCTAACTGACAAGCTTCTACAGCTGGGTACCAATCAGTTGGAAAAGAAACCTAATTAGATCTCTTGATACTCGTGTCCGACGCATCTGCAGCTCTGATACCCTGGAAGAAGAACTAAACTTCCCGAAAGAAACCATTATACAAAACGGTTACCCATCAAGATTCGTGGACAAAAACATCAAACAAAACATCCAAAAGCAAGAAACAGCATCTGTGCTAAAAAAGATACTTTACATGAACCTCGACTTCAAAGGAGACCTACCTTAGAAGGAGAATCTCCACCTCTTTAAGAATAACTTTCTTTGTGGCAACACTGAGAGTAGTCTTTTCTAGTCGCCCGCTGATCTACAGAAGCCCAAAAGACAAGATCCCGCACCTGACCACTTCAATGTGTATATATCAGTTCACCTGTTGCTGTGGAGCCAGGTACATCGGTCGTTCAACGCGTATCCTGTCAAAAAGGGTCAAAGAACACTATCCAGCGTGGCTACAGAAAGGAAGTAATGGCTGCATAAGAAGCGCAATAATAGAACACCTCGTCAACACTGGTCATTCCATCTCAACAAACGCCTCCTTCAAAGTAATCTACAAAGTGAAGAACAACCTTCCAAAGACAGTACGATTCCGTCTTCTTTGCATCGCAGAGACCCTAGCCATTAAGCCAGAGGAACCAGAACTGTGTATACAAAAGAAAATTATTCAACCACTTCTACTCTCTTTATTCTCTTTCATTAATATTTTGCTTTTCTGGGTGTCATCCATATTACGCAACCCCTGACCCTACTTACCAGTCGCCACACCTTAGTTACAATTTGAGTCTTCCTCATATTCTTGGAACATTTTGATGACTTCAACAACACTCCTAACTAATTTTTGTCTGACAATACTGATGTACACATACACACACACAATAACTATATATAAATGCAATTGTACAGCTAAGTGAATAAATTCGCCCCCGGAAAGAGACTCTTCGATGAACTCTTTTGTTCTTGCAGTCAGAACAATCTGAATTTCTAACCACTCTTGAATGATTTCTTTCAACCGCTGTAATAATAATAATAGTAATAGTAAGCGGCTATGTTCCTACTGTTAAGCATCTCTCAAGTAAATCTGTGATACGTCCATAATGCAGCCTTATAACTTTCCCTCTATCTCTCCCTCTCTACTGAGTTTTTGCTGTCAGCAAGAATAGAGACTAAAGTCAGATGGTGGGAGGAAGTCTATGCCTCTATAGTCAGTCCTCTAGCAACTGGACTTGATAAGCTTTCATCAGTAAAAAGTAAAGTAAAAATCACATGCCATTCTGATCTTATCTTGCTTGACTTTCACCATTCAGCGCAAAAATTAAAACAACTTCTCTGCCAATCTCCTGACGTTTATTCCTTCACTGCCGTAACCAATTTGCAAGGTATGTCTATGTTTATTGTATTTTGTTATTTAAGAGATTTGACTGTACCCTTCATTTCCGGTTTGTTAAGTTTTATTTTAAAATTCACCTGAATTTTATTTTATCTTGTGAAGATCTACGCAAATATTTTCAATTTGTTTTTAGTGAATTTCGTTTTGAGTAGGTAACTGTTTATCATAGGGCGGTTTCACCATAGTTCACGTTTTACCCCACATAGGATGGAAATGATTGATTGAGGATTAGTTGGCTTACCAGTGAGTTGGGCTCCAGAGGCTGACTAGTCTGCGAGTTTGCCATGTGACGGGAAGGTCCTGGGTTCGAAACCTGGAGGTGGGTGCATACTTCTGATGAGTCCCAAACTGGGACGAAACAGATATCCAGTACTCCCTGGTGGTTTTCAGTGATTCTCTATCTGATGTCAATCTGTCATCAAACTTGGAACTAGTCAAATGTTTACAAACTAACACTTCAGAAACATCTTAACTCTCTCTTAAAGGAGCTGCCTGTGGTTATTTTACAAAGAGATGACCGGACTGTTTATCTGTATATGTTTCCCTTCCCACTTCAGAAGGAGTTTCAGTGAACCTGGTCCTCATCTTAACGTGCACTTTCTTTCTCTACACTTCACTTGATCACTGGCTTCAAAGGTTATGCATTTCATCTTTTCTCTCTGCTCAGATTTCGCGGAGGACATCTTCTGTTTATACTTTACATTCCTGACGGCGTCTTTCCGTTCCGTTCGCAATCTAGTAACACCCCAGTCTTGGTGAAGGCGCTAGGTTGTGCCGTGTATTGGTAGTCATTGATTCCTCCCATACATCAACTGAAATGGTGACTTCTTTGTTGTTTCCTGGGTGTAAGCACCATGTGCTAGTAGGATCAATGGAAGCTCTGTCTCCCAGTTGCCTCCCTTTGAGGCCAGCCACTCCTTCAGTGTATGGTTATTTCTCTCTGTCAAACCATTCGTTTGTGGATGATATGGTGTTTTTCTAATCTTCTTGATACCTAGATGTTGCTAACGAGATGTAAATTCCTCACTTTCAAAACAAGGACCTTGATTTGTCATTATCGTCTTTGGTACACCGTGATCTGCAATGATGTATCAAACATCTGCATCAGTTACAGTTTTCGCGCGTTTATCGGCGATCGTGATGAAGATTATCCATCGTGTAGCGTATTTCGTCATCATCAGGAGGTACTAACCGTCAATAAACGTCTACAGAAAAGGTCCCATTAGATCTACTAACTACAAGTCACCATCACTGGAATCAACTGCAGAGAAGGTCGTATACACCAATTTTCTTTCACTAACTGGCATGGATGACATCCCAACACATATTCCATTACATCTCATACCTGGTCAGTAAATGCTCTATTTAGAGAGGGCGGTTGTCTGGCTACCCTGTATGCCCCGGCTGGTGATGTCCTTGTATCATCTCGTTGCACAGGGGCTGAGGTATTATCGCATACCAGGTTCCATAATTTTCTCGCCAAATAAAGTTCCGTAGGTTTCAGTATTTATCGGTCCCCCTGACTGAGTGGAGTGATTAACTCTCCGCTTTCCGTCAGTCAAGTTGCTTCCATTCCAAAAGTGATTACATTCATCAGTGTATTCAGGAAAAGGTTAGATCTTAAACTGTGTGCAAGACTTAATCGATTTATTCCGGAGCATATCATCAACCCGTAAGCGAATTCTGGCAACTCAGATTCATCTTTCCGTCTAGGTAACATATCTGTAAGAAAATTTCCTTTCACTGGAATACGAGAGACCTTGAATTCATAAGACCGCGTAATATCCACTGGGACAGTTTCCCACGTGAGTCTTTCGTTGTCTTTAGCCACTGAAGCGGCTTATGATCAGTTTCAATGTGGAACCGTTAACCGATTATATAAGGTCTGCATTCGTATAAGACCAACACTGTTGTTTAACATTCTTTCTCAATAATTGAATACTTCTGCTCCATGTGTGTTAGAACACAACTGGTATGCTCGACGACTCCTTCAGCCTGTCTTAGCACTGCGTCCTTTCTCTAGTCACTCCCATCTGTGCACATCTTGAAATGTCTTCCAGGTACTGGCTCTCTTAACATCATTTGCTGGTGGTCTAAAAGCCGTTCAGTGAGGTCGAATGTCTTCTGCAACTCTCCTGAATAAACAAACTTCAAATGTCGTGTATTGTAATAAAAATGCTATATATATTAGAGTAGAGCCAGAGATGAGGATCTAATTGAAAAGTAAATATTTCTCAGCTCAATCTTTCTGTTTTCTAAACGTCAACTGCTCTAATAGCATGATATCAAGTTGAGGTTTTTCACAAACCGACTATAAAATTCCGCTCTACCCAAGAACTGTCATAGTTTTCTCTTCGAATTTGAGAGCACAAAGCTCTTTCTAGTTAGGATTTCCCCACGCAGAGATTTTATTTGACTTTTCCCTACTTTATATCACAACAGCGTGACATCCACTTTGACCGTCTGCCATTTTGACTTGTTCACACTTATTCCGAAGTCTTCAAGGCGTTTCAATATGGCTTCGAAATGGTTCACATGGCCAACTTCAGTCTCTCCGTACTTCACGAAATCGTCACTGTGCACCTATAGGTTCTCCTACTATTTAACTGAAGCCGTCATTAGTTGACTGAATATTAACGGTGCACCTGATTATCCAATCCTCATCTGTTAGAACCGATATTATTTCTGCCCCACGACGACCTTCATCTTATCTCTGTCGCTCTGATTTATCGGTATTCGCCAGTATCCTGACTGAAGCTCAAGACCTGTAGGCGATGCAAGGTTTCTACTGCAGTTGAAATCACATAAAGTCCCAGTTGTGTTATGTTGTATAGCGAGCTGAAATCAACACAGAATCTGTACTTTCAATTTGCTTTTCTCACTAGAAGAACTGGGAAGATATACTGGCTTCAGCCATTTCAGTCATGTCATCTTTTAACATCTCCTCCACTTGTCACTAAAATTCTCTTTCTAAATCACATGGGACTCTTCGTGTTGTGAATGGTGTCACTCTCAAATTGGTCAGTGGGACTTCATGCCTCAACTTATTGCAATAAACTACAGAATTTTTCATAACAGTTATGTAGAAATATTAACATGCTGTTGTCAATTTCATACGAGACGATTAATTAGAGCGAACAAAGGCTAACGAAATAACACTGCTAAAAGGGAACGGATAAAAAAAATAATAATAGCTCTATTCTGAAACAGTGTTCATATAATGTACAGAATTTTCAGCGGAGTTTATTGCATGATATTTCCCATCAAACCCAAGATCTTCAAGTAAGCGATTAATTGACAGTAGATCGTGTGACACACAGTTCTGTCTGACCTGAAGTGCAAACCATTCCAACATTATGATATCTCTACCTTTTCTCTCCTTCCATACACGAATGACATTCTGTTGAATGCTACCTATAGAAAGTTCAGGAGTACATTTTGTCAACCAATGACACCACTTAGGAACGGTTATCTCATGTACTGGAGATAAACTGCCATCCATCGATCTGGATGATGCTTTTTCTCATGTTTAGTAGAAACCCGCAAACTAGCAGGTTGTGAATGTTTCAAATACTCGCCAGAGTATATAATACTATCAGAGGCCATGTTTTAGTAGATTTGAACAAAGTGAATAGGAAGAATTACAGGCGTCATATTGATGGAGGTTTCTGCTAGCCCAGATTTCAAGCAGGCCTGTTGGTTACACAGGTGAAAGTTGTTTGATAATTTAAAATGGGATTGAGGTGGGAAAGAAAATTATTCAAAACTGCATACATTTACGTCATGGACTACGTAATCACTTTTCCAAAAGTCAATCTATACTTACACAGATGACAGACCAAGTTGCAGTTACAAGTCAGAAAAACCATATTTTTCAATGACTATCAACTGACTACTCAAAGCGCCATTTTTGAATTGTAATAAATTTTAAAAATTAATTCACCTGCCTATAACATTTACATATATATACCTAACTAGTTACAAAAGGCACAGTGACAAATTTACTACCATAGTAGATGGGAGAGTGAATATTATAGTAAGCTACTGTGCAAAGCTGAGGCTTTATTCGCCAAGTGTTTCAATGCTATGCCATGAATCGTAAACATGATCACTCTATTTTTGATTACACACTAGTCAGTAACTAGTGTAATGCGTCTAGTCCTATCTTCGGTGCAGACTGAATTCTATCAGTCATGTTTGCAATGTGGCCACCATGCTAGGTGGCTCGCCATTACGGTGCACTGTGAATTGTTGGTATTAGGTGGTGGCCACATTGCAAACATGACTGATAGAATTCAGTCTGCAGCAAAGACAGGACTAGACACATTACACTAGTTACTGACTAGTGTGCAATCAAAAATATCCAATACAGTCCTATAGGAGGTCAATCGCGAGCCTGAATAGCTGGCTCAGTGGTAACGTCTCTGACTGCAGCACTCACTGGGTGATGCGGGTTCGAATCTCAGAAGGGACATGAGTTCGTTCAAGGTTGCAGATACGCCTTGCTGATGAGTGCCAGCTAGCACGAAACCTAGGTCCAAGGCTTCCTGCCGATTGCCTCCAACCATCTAATACCAACAATGATCACTCTACAATGAAACGAAGTAAATTGAATTTAGGTGGACCTATAGGTTAATAACAATAATGATAATAATAATAACAGTACTGATAATTGTGATTCTATCAATAAAATTAATGAAAAATTAGAGCAAATTATCACAGCAAGAATAATGAAAAATAGCATGAATAAACAAACAAATGTTCAGGTGGATGTAGTTATCGATAAAGGCTAAGAAAAAACAAATGGGTCGATTAGATAATGCAAGGATATCTGACAGGAGTTGTAAATAAACTGTTTTGTAGTGAATTTATGGAAATTTACACAAGAGAACATTTTCACACCTTTCCAAGAATACTGTACTTGGATGTTACTCTAAGGAGAATGCTCAGAATCTTAGGGGCATTCTCAGCGACACAAGGTGGAACTTGTTCAATAAAGACTCTCCTGATGACACTGTCTCCAATATCTATTACATGTTATCTCAAATTTCGTTTTGACACCTGTTGTCCCAGAGAAACGCTCTTCATCAGATTTGACCGTTTCTCCTCCCCTCAACTTAAAAAGCCTCGCAGACAACAAGAAAAGTTATATAAAATGAAGGATAACACTGGTTTGAGGAGAATTAACATCCTAATCACGCCTGAAATGCGCAGATTGAATTCAATTTACAATCAAAAGTTTAGATCCTGTAAAAATGCGTCCAATATATGGAAACTTTTCAAAGAAAATACTGGTGGTAAGCAGATGAATAGTATTCCTTATTCATTTAATGTGTGTACCCTAAACCAGTATTTCATACATTCTTCCACAGATGCCAAACTTTCTAGTGTTACAAGTGTTAATGAAACCTGCTTCCATGGTTTCAATACAAATGATGTTCTAAAATGTCTCGAGTCTCTGAACCCTTCTTGTAGCCTAGGTCCAGATGATTTCCCTAGTTTTATTCCTAGAAGGTGTGCAGATTTTCTGTTTTATCCTCTCATGGACATATTTAATGAATCTTTTCATACTATTTACGAATGTACCAATTCTCGAAATTACCGAAAGGCAAATTGACTTGCAATTCCCTTTACCTAGCTTAAAATCACTACTTCTTAAATGCACAATGAATGTACTTTTTGTCTTAAATAATGCATGTAACCGACATGCCCAATTTTAAATGAACTGTGAAACCTCAATAAACGCAGACGGCAGACTATTAACTTCATCCATAGACAAACACTTCAAGTATTGGGATACGGACTGTCCGATTAGTTTCATACAGAAACATATGAAAACATTGGAGAGAAAACCTGAGACTATGACAGCACTGAAGAAACCTCTATTTATTAGGTTTCAATTTGATGGTGATTTGTCAAGTGAGATTTTGTTCCAGAGACTCTCCAGGAGTATAAGTAAAACCTTTTACGCGGTAAATTTGTGTTTGTCATACTGTAGCCGACGAATGATTGGGACACAAACGAAGGATAAGCTGGATAGTTTTGCCAAATCTATGTGTATTTATCAGTTCAAAATACATCCGTCTCTCTATTTTGTCACATTTAGTGGAGGAAACGAGAGCTTTCAAGGTGATTCATCGTATCCCATAGAATCTTTCCAATGGACTCCATATTCGTCTACTACATAAAGCTGGGGCAATAGGCATTCAAAAGAAGTTCGTACAGTCATTACCCACCCCTAGCCTATTAAGACCTAACCGAATGACGATTTCACCGCCACCCTTTACTTATATTTCCAACCTGTCCCTTAGCATCCCCTTAATCTTATCACATCTGCATTAAAATGTATTTTATTTACTTCCCTAACAATCTAGCATTACTTAATTGAGCCTTTTGTTTTTGTCCTAGTCTTTATCGATAACTATGGCTACGTAAACATTTGTTTGTTTATTCGCGCTGTTTTTTGTTATTCTTGTTATCAGGGATCACTCCACTTTTTCATCTTTGTTATTGACAGAATCATTATTATGTTGTTATTACCATTAATTATACATGAAATGTCAACCAAACCTCTACCTCAACTTTATAGACTTTAAGAAGGCCTTCCACAACGTTTACTGCGAAGTAATTTGGAAACTACTCGAGTACTAAGGCGTATCCCAGATATTCATCAACCTTATTCAACAGCTCTACGACAACGGCACATGTCAAGTGATCCACAACGGAAACCTCAGCGAGGCGTTTGGAGTAAACACAGGAGTCAGACAAGGATGCTTATTATCACCAATGATATTCCTAATTGTGGTGAACTGGATTATGTGTCAGACAGTCGGAAACGAGAAGACAGGGATATCCTGGACCGACGTGAAGAACTTAGAAGACCTGGATTTCGCGCGTGGATGATTTATGTTTGATGTCACACAAAATCGAAGACTTACAAGCGAAAACCGACAAACTGGTCAAAGAAGCAGCAAAGACAGAATCAAGGTGAACATAGACAAGACTGAGGTTATGAAAATAACCAACCAACAACAAAAACAACAACAGCAACATCCAGCGCCAATCACCATCAACGGGGGTGGGATTTGAAAGAGGTTACTTCTTTCACTTATCTAGGTAGGGAGCATTGTCTCAACTACAGGAGGAAAGGACGAGGAGGATGTCAAATCGAGAATCGGGAAGGCGAGAAACACATTCATCAACCTGAAACCAATCTGGAAATCTTCGTCACTCAGCCTGCATCAACAACAAAATTCGGATTTTCAATACAAACGTCAAGTCAGTTCTTCTTCTATACGGATCAGAAACTTGGCGGGTCATAAAGAATATTTCCAACAGCCTGTTGCAGACCTTCATCAACAGCTGTCTTCGCTCTATACTCAAGATCAGATGGCCGGAAAGAATCACCAACAAGAAACTATGGGAACAAACAAAACAAGAACCAATCACCCAACAAATATGCAGGAGAAAGTGGAGATGGATTGGACACTCGCTGAGGAGGAGGCAGCTGGGTGACATCGCGCGTCAGGCCAGTGCTCGAGTGGAACCCGACAGGGAAGCGGCGAGAGGGACGTCGAAGGAGATCGTGTGAAGAGGAGTTGAAACAGTATGGACTAACATGGATGCAAGTGAAAAGTATAGCAGAAGACAGAAGTAAGTGGAGGCGTGCAGTTGAAGCCCTATGTTCCAGTGGGAACCCAAGGGAACAATAATAATAATAATGACTAATTGCACAATTTATATGCACAGACTTATCATCCTGCACCTGAATTGTGCGTACTACCAGACAGCTTAGTCTACATGTCACTCCTGAACTTCTAGCACCATAGTTTGTCAAAGATCACACAAAATCAATCCGTAGCTCCGTTTTGTCTAATCTGGTTGATAGCGGTCATTTTTAGTTGAGGAAAACAAAACATACAGGGTGATTTATCGCACCCCTCTCAAATCTTTCCAATGGACTCCATATTCGTCTATTTCATACATCTAAGGCAATAAGCATTTGAAATATATATTTAGCCTAAACTACGCTGTCAAAAGAAGTTCGTGCAACCGTTATCCCTCCCTTGTTGGCCTACTAAGAGATAACGAAATAATGACGTCAATACCGTTCATTCCTTACTTGTATTTCTAATCGCTGTTATTATCATCCATTTATCTTATCACATCTTCATAACAAAACACAGTGTATTCTCTTTTATTGTCAGAAAATCTTGGATTACTTAATTGGACCATTTGTTTTTCTTAGCCTTTATCAATAACTACATCCACCTAAACATTTGTTTGTTTATTCATGCTATTTTTCATTATTCTTGTTATGATAATTTGCTCCACTATTTTCATTAATGTTATGGATAGAATCACTACTATTATTGTTATTATTATTATTTTTGGGATTATCATTAATATTATCATGACGAACTGCACAAGTTGATCATCCTGTTGACAAATCACCTTATCTGTTTATGTTTGAATATACATATTTGTGTTTATATATCACATTCTATTTTATCACACGTAAACTTGAATGCCCACGCTATGGGTCTATGAATATCCACCTTGAAAATATGTTTATGAAATATACAGTATTCTGACTCAGTAGTATAGATAGTTCTTGTCAAGTCACTATGACCATTATTCAGACGTTTTCCACAGTGCCTGTTGTAAGAGTACACACTGTTGTCATCTTCCAACCGACTAGTAGGGATTCCTTAGTGAAACGATAAGCTGCCTAACTTGTATGTGCATTTATAAGTCTAGTTGCTGCCGCTGCTGCTGCATTGACAACTCAATAGACGTATTACGGAGCATCTTCATTCATGGTTCAGGAAAAGGCCAAATAAAATCGATAAGAAGCTGTCTTTTGTCTCATTTGATTTATAGTGATCTCACCAAGTGGACAGAAGAAGTGCCTTCAAGGTTATCTATCATATTCCATTGAACCTTTCGAAAGAAAATTCGAACCCGCCTTTTGTGCATAGCCAAAGCTATGGGAATTCGAGAGAATAATCCTAGTTTGTGGATACAAAATAAGTGTGTCCTATCTTTTTGCGTCAGTGGCACAGAGGTAGAATGCACGCCAACCACGCATGTGTTTCAGGGCCCGATTTCCGGCTGACACACTTCTTCACCTCGCTAAGTTAGTAATAAGACTGGTAAAGAGGGAAGCTTAGACATGAGGTTAGTAACCCTATCCCGTGAAAATGAACACCACTGTTACCGAAACTTCAAGCCTCTAGCTGGATGCCCTATGTTCCGCTGGGGACTTAAAGAAATAAAATAAAAATAATAAATTTCTGCCTCTCCCTTAGCCTAGATAATATTATTATAATTTATTATTATTTTCTTTAATTCACAGAGGAACATAGGGCTTCAGCCGTGCGTCTCCATTGTGTTCGGTTCTCTCCTAGAGTCTTCACCTGGCTCCATGTCTGCCCACACGTTTTCATCTTCTCTTCACATGAACTCATCCAAGTCACCCACCCTCGCACTGACGACCAACTCGCCGCTTCCCATTCGGGTTCCACTCGAGCAATGGCTTGTCTAGTGATGTCACTTGATGGTTTCCTCAGAGTATGGCCAATCCATCTCCATTTCTTCTTGCATATTTGTTTCACAATCGGTTCCTGGTTGGTTCGCTCCCAGAGATCTCTGTTGCTGATCCATTCTGGCCGGCCATCTGATCTTGAGTATTGAGCGAAGACAACTGTTAATGAAGGTCTGTAGTTTGTTTGAGATGCTCTTTATGACGCTCAGTGCAAGTCTCTGATCCGTATAGTGAGTAGCACTGACTTCACATTGGAGTTGAAGATCCGGATCTTATTTTTGATGCTGAGTATTGTTGACCTCCACACAGACTTGAGAGTAGTGAAAGCTTGTCTTGCTTTTCCGATTCTTGCTTTGATATCCTCGTCAGTTCCGCCTGTAGTTGAGACGATGCTTCCCAGGTATGTAAAAGAGGTTGTTTCTTTCAGGTTCCTTCCATTTATGCTGATCCATGTCTGTTGTTGTTGTTCTTGTCCAGGAATCTTCATCACCTCTTTTTTCTCTATGTTCACCTGAAGTCCTGTCTTCTCTGGATGCTTTTTCTGCCAACTTGTTGCTTTTCGCTTGCATATCTTGCAGTTTGTGGGAAATCAGATATATATCATCGGCGAAGTCCAGATCCTCCAAGTTATTTGTGTGAGTCCATTTTATGCCTGTTTCCTCATTGCCCACTGACTGTCGCATTATCCAATCTACTGCAATCAGAAAAATCATTGGCAATAGTAGATAAATTTTTGATTTCTGATTACAGCTTGATTCCACACCGTATTTTTTGGTGCAGGTATGGAATTTTCAGCAGTTGATATCGGTAGTCTAAATTTTGCAGGCCGACCATAGATATCGAGTGTGCGTTGGCAGGGGATCGAATCCCGGACTATGTGCACGGTCGGCGAGAGGCCTAACCACCGTGACACCTCCCATCCCTTCCTTATTCTCTCTTTCCTTCGCACTTCTATGATATTCACTTAAGCTCTGATTTTCACGAGTTTATTCTGAAGGGATTTGATTTTTTTCAAGTTTGATCGTCGATTGATACCAGTTAGAGAACCGCTGAAAATCAGTAGGGATTACTGAACAGCTGTTTCGTCCTAGTTTTAGTCCCATCGGCTGAATGATTTACAAACTCGCCTTGTTATCAGAATGTCTTTGGTTCGAAACCCGGTGGATGCATACTTCAGATGAGTCCCAATCTAGAATGAAACAGTTGTGCAGCACTCTATGCTGGTTTTCACTAGTTCTCCCACTGATATCAATTCTTAATCAAATTTTGAATATCAATGAGATGTTCACTAGCGACTTGCCTTATTCAGGTAGGTAGTTACCTGGGGTTCTAGTGAGAAGTCGTGACCAGTAGGGTGCAGCAGGTTAGGTGTGAGGACAAATACTCACCGAAGACATTGGCCAGCGGTCGCGCTATGTGATGAATTGGCAGAAGTTAGAATTCATGGGCTGGCCATTGGATCAGTTCCCAGTGGCTTAATGGTTTACGAGCTCGCCTTGTAACCAGAAGGTCCTGTGTTCGAACCCCGGTGGGTGCATACTGCTGAAGAGTCCCAAACTAGGCGGGACGAAACAGCTGTCCAGTACTCCCTGCAGGTTTTCCAATGGTTCTCTAACCGATGTCAGCTCATAATGAAATCCTGTAACCAATCAATCAAATCCCTACAAACCAACATCTGAATATCAAATTTTTTATCCCTGATTATCTATCCACGTAACTTATAAGATTTCACCTAATTTATTCACGTAGACACAGTACCTTCATAATTTTTATCTCCACCTGGATGCCCAAATGTCGACGAACAGATAGTAAGCCTGCAAAAAAAGATGGAAGGTCGAGCACCCTGTGAAAAAAGCGACAATACCTCTATTAAAAATACCGAAACTACCGCTTGAATCTCTATACTCCACTCAGAACACACAGGAATCGGAAAGAGTACTGTTCAGTATTGACTTAGACCTCTTTTAGCTTTTAGCTAACAGGATAACAAAATAAAGGAGATGGAGATATGGAACTAGGATTAAATTATATATATATATATATATATACTGACGCAGACTAAATATCCGTAATCCCTTCTAAGCCATAATATTTGGTGATGATGAAGATCAAATCAAAACAAATCTTAATATCCGTATAAATTGTAAGTATATAAATTATTAAACATTTATTTTCTTTTAAAATGGCGGTTATATCTTGCTGTCGAATCTACGTTATGCCGATAAACCCCATTTATATACGTATAAGAGAACCAAGATTAATACTGACTACGGAAAAAGGATTTTATGCCTAATCTAGTCATTTTCAAGAAGTGAAGTCTAATAAAGATGGATTAAAGCAATCTTATCTCTAGACATTTTAAATCATTATTAAGGTTTTTATTTATCTTTTAAACGTGTTAGTGTCAATTCGTGAAAATGATTGGTAGGGAATTCTTTGAAAAGTAATAACTTGAGAAGTTTTATGAAATATTGAAAATCTACTAGGGCGTATACAGCAGTTCATATTGGCACTGAAAGCTTGATGAGTTGGGCATGATTCTCGAAGGGTAAGACGGGGGAGTTCGTGTCTGGAGGAAATGAAAGCGGCAAAAACACAAAGGGAATAGCTACCGCGGAGTAACAGCAAAACCAGTAAGCCTGAATTCATACGACTTGTTGAATTACTGAATGTGCCATGTATGCTGAACCAAAAAGCCTTTCCTGTACGAAAACAACCTAATCTGAACCGTGGTACTAATACTAACCCTAAAGTGCTATTAGTCATTTGTGTACTTAGAGTACTTAGAAACGAGATCAGGATAAAGCTGGTACATCACTTAATGAAAAGTATTCATACTGGTGCTGTAATCAGTGTGCATTCTGTAATGCAACCAATAGTATGCATTCAGGGTCATTGGTGTATTTGCACTCTTCAATCGCTAATCTTTAGGTTGACCATGACAGCTTATTGAAAATCATGGAGCCAGATAAGAAAAAAGGCAGCAAAAAACAGAGTGGAATGGCAATGTGTTGCTAAAGCCCTATGTTCCATTTGGAACTTGAGGGAATAATGAGCTAATAATAATAGTAATAATGACATGCACAATAATCACAGTTAATTTCAAAAAGGTATTCAATAAAAAACAACCTATTCTGGCTACTACGTTGTCATTCTCCCTAGAGAGAGAGATATTTTAAATTTCAGACTATCTGACTACTGTTCGTTTTCTTCCTATGCTACCCACGAGTTCTCTGCAAACGAAATGTAAGTATATGTAAGGGGATAATTGTTTTGAAAATCTCTTCTGAACAATCCAATGACAGTAATTATACTTATTTTAATTTTTCAGCTAGTTTTGTAATTTTCTATAGTTTGGTTTGCAAGGGTTTGTTATGTTTTTACAAGTTGATCACGGATTGATATCAGTTAGAGAGCCACTGAAAACTAGGCAGTACTGGACAGCTGCTGTTTATCCTAGTTTGGGAATCATCGGCAGTACGCACCCACTGGGATTCGAACCCAGGACCTTCCGGTTACAAGGCAAGCTGACTCTTATACCATTCAGCCACTGGGACATGATTCAATGGCTCATGAATTCTAACTTCTACCGATTCGTGATTTAGCGCGACCCCAACCATTGTCGTTGGTGGGACATCCATCCACACACGTGACTTCTAATTGCACCTCACTGGTCACGACTTCTCACTAGAACTACAGAAAGCTCCAACCTGTAGCAAGTCACTCACTAGCGAGCATCAGATTAATTTTCTATAGTTTGGTTTGTCAGGGTTAATTATGTAATTATTATCCGTTTTTCTCCTAGACTCTGTATCATTCTTCTGACATTCACACATCAAATAGTGATTTGATTCTTATTATTTTTCTTGACTGTGCATATCTCAGTAAGGTTTTTTTCAGCTAGACAGTAGAACGCAGAGATCGAATTCCTGCGTTCAGACTACACTTCATAGTAACACTAAGAAAGAATAAAGCGAATGGATATCTTCAATATTCGATTCTTTCAAATTACGTGTGAGACATGAGGTCTCAAGCTTTGGCTATGAATTTCCATATTAAGGGTGCTGTAACTAGTAACTGTCTACCAACCGTGCTATGGTGACATTAAATAGGATTCAATCGGTTTGAAAACATAGCGAGGCGTTGCAACTTACTGTGTACTTGGTGTTGTAGGACTTTCCCTATGGCAACGTTTGAGGCGTCCGTCATGAGGGAGAGAGGTGGGTCGTTTTTGCGTCTGATCGAGAGTGTCTTCTCGTTTAACATGTGCTCAACAGTTTCAAATGACTTCGTGGCTTCAGCTGGCATGTGAAATGAATGGCTATGCTCATGTAAAGTGTCATTTAACGGTTGCAAAACTGTAGCACAGTTGGGAATGAAACAACTTTAAAAATTGATGAGAACCAGAAATTGTCGTAATTGCTTAAAAGAATCAGGTAGTGAATAATCCTTAATGGCTTGTATATCATCAGGGACTGGTCTGATTCCATTATCGGTAAATTTTGTTTTGATAAAGTCTCACAGTGTTATACAGTAATGTTTACTGATGACGTTTCGAGCACAATTTATTGCTCATAATCATATCAAGGCTTTCCTGAGCAACGTCTATGTGACTGACTTTCAACATAAAAATATGTACAGAATTACGGCATTTCTAGTTGCAACACTCCATGCAGCACACAAAGGCGTAAAAACTTGAAAGAAAAGTACGGAGAAAAGAATAGTTACATAGAAAAACATAAGGCTTTGATGTATATGAGAGATTACGAAAAGTGGATGCATCTGTGACACTGAGAAAGATTTTGAGTCATATTGTGGTTGTGTGATTCAGACAATGTGGGCCAACGGAATATTATGCTCACATATTCCCACAGTTCAATACTGCATACAATATATCTGTTTGAACATTCGATTCGATGTTAGACAGAACATATTTCCCACGGTTGAATACTGCATTAACAACAGAATATTATGTACACTTAAACATTCTGTTTCATGTTGTTTGTTGTAAACCGAACTCACACACTCGATGAATAGTTAACGTATATAAACTGTAGATATATAAACAGTGGTCGGATTAATGAACAATATACCTTCGCTTCCATGTCTTGCCTTCTGTTGTTACAATATAAGTAACATACCCAAAACTCCATCTAAGCAGTCAACATCTCCATACGTGGCCCGCTCAAACCAAATGTCGGAAACTTCAGGGACCGGTGACAGGTATTCCCAGTCATCCTACATTGCATAACACTACTGATTGAAGAAGGCTGTGGTTCGGCGTGGTAGAACAATCTCCGTAATAAGCTAGATTAGGTGTAGCGGCAGAAGAAAACAGACTTGGTAATAGAATGTTTACAAGGGAATTATGTATACCATAAATTAAGATCATCATTTGTAAACATCGTCTGTCTTGTGCTGACCTTCGTACTGTGTTTCTTTGTCTTCTTTATGTGTCTCACATGTTTCTCCCCAGTACTAGTTGATTTCTCCTCTTTGGCGTCAAATCTATCCCTCCGCTATTTGATATTTTTATGCCGAAGAACGTCTCTTTATATGCTGCTGATAAATCTTGTCAGTAGCACACGGCATTTAGGTAGTGAAAAAAATTTATCATCAGTAAGAGATGCAAGGCTACTTGGTAATGTTACCTGAAAATATAAGCCATCCAGTTTCTTTCCCCTTTTTAATCCTCATACATTTTCAAAACATGAAGAAATATCTCTCATGGGATTTCACATTGTAAATTTAGTCTAGCAGCCCATTCATTAATTAAATTATCCACATTTTTCACTCTCATAAGCACAAATCTGTCCATAGCTAAATTCTAACCATTAATGGTCATTTGTCAGCTGAGAAAGATTTGTATTTTCAACACAAAAGTTTAGTCAGTGCTTTAGGTATTTGGCGAATGCGTTGCGAAAAGTATTTCAAACAGGCCACTGCAGATTTCCATCGGCAGCTGACTTCTCTGGCTCATTGGTGAAGATTATATGGCCAGCCAGAAATAATTAGCAATAAGAAACTCATGTATAATCCCCATCCAGGCATTAATGAAAACAAAACACGTAGATCAGCGAAGAGTCTCTTTTCGGCGGCGAATTCATTTTTTTAACTGTACAATCGCAAATATATATGTGTTATTTTGTATGTATATGTACATTAGGTTTATCAAACAAAATACAGTTGGTTTTAGTTATTTTAATTAAACAGGTGAAGATTAGTAATAAAAGTTACGTAATACAATACTTTAATTGCGCCTAAAAAGAAACTCTATATGAACTTGGAATTCAAAGGGGATTTAGCAAGCAATATTCTCAAGAGAAGGATCACATCATCTCTGAGAAGAACGTTCTTCTCCAGCCACCCACTGATCCGCAGAAGCCTGAAGGACAAGATCCCGCATCTGACCACTTCTATGTGCATATATCAGTTCACTTGCTGCTGTGGAGCCAGGTACATTGGTCGTACGACGCGCACCCTGTCCAAGAGAATTCAGGAACACTATCCAGCATGGTTGCGAAAAGGCAATAGTGGTGCAATAAGGAGTGCGATAATTGAACACCTACCTGATTAACACTGATCATTCCATTTCAACAAACGCCTGCTTCAAAGTAATCTACAGAGTCAAGAACAACCTATCAAAGGCAATACGGTTTCGCCTTCTTTGTATCGCTGAAGCTCTGGCCATTCACATAGGAAAACCGGAGCTGTGCATACAAAAGAGGATTACCCAACGACTTCTACTGCAATGGTAACAACTTTGTTGATTTTGATGACTTAATTTTGTTTCTTTGTCTGTTCTTTAATTGCTTATAATTCTTGTATTCATTTAGAACTCTTACGTAATTTCGTATTATCTACTTTGTTCCTATGTGCATCCTGAGTAAAACTCACTCATCAAACTATTCATATTATTACATAACTTCTTTTAACAACTGTTTGTGACAACTCACTACCTTTGTTACTACCCTAATTTCAATGACACCTAATTTTCTTGACTTTTTTGTCTTACGTAACTGCAATTACTAATCTTCACCTGTTTAGTTAAAATAACTATAACCAATTGTATTTCGTCTGATAAACTTAATGTACACATACATAAAAAATAACACATAAATGTATATTTGCGATTGTACAGCTAAGAAAATGAATTCGCCGAAAAGAGACTCTTCGCTGATCTAGGTGTTTTGTTTTCAATAAAAAACTCTCGGAACGAACCAACCAAGAGTCTGTTGCCCAACAAACATATCGAGGGAAACTGAAGTGAATCGGATAAGGGTTAAGGTGACACGTCAGGCCAGTCCCCAAGTGTAACCTGAATGGGGAACGATGCTGAAGATATGAAAGCTAATGAGCTACCGCAGAATCAGCTGAAAGGGACTGCAGAGAGCACAGTGAAATGGAGATGTTTTACTGAAGTCCTATGTTCCACCTGGAATCCAGGGGAATAATAATAACAGACTAATATTATGTAATGTGGTCGAAGTCCCTCAAATTATAAGAAAAAAGGTCAACAAGGTTAGCAGCAAGATAATGAGATACATAAGTCATAAGAACACGTAAGCTATTAGCAAACTGTAAATAGATGACTGATACATGAAAACAGATTGTGAGTTCAGTTCATTTGATTAGGTTCCAGACATATGAAGCATTGAAAATCTATTAGAAGATAACTGACAGAAGTTAGAACTCACGGGATAATCACTGGATCCAAATCGGCTGAATGATCTACGACCTTGCCTGGTAACTGGAGGATTCTGGGTTCAAACCCCAGTAGGTATGTACCGATGAAGAGTCCCAAGTCAGGACGAAACAGCTGTTTAGTACTCCCAGCTTGTGAACAGACCTGGAACCAATCAAATTCCGCCAATCTAACACCTGCAAAATAAGCAATTAAGGTTGAAAAACGAGTAATAAGGACAGAGGAAGATTTACTCTATAAGAAGTCAGTTTTTAATCATCTGATAGCAATGGCCTGTGTGGACTTCAAAAGAAGTCAAGATATGCACTTGATGTCCTATATCAAACAAATGTTTCATGATTGCATTGTTCAAAGAATTACTTCCACCTAACTGCAGACTTTTTGGTATGTGTTCAGAAATTCCATTATGAAGAAAATTTTATTTTGATGAGCTAATGAGCAGATATGGTAGTGGTCACAAATGTGAATCGCTCCGATCTGTAGGCCAGCATCAAGCATTTTTTTGACAGCTCGAGAATCAAACATTTGTCTGAATCCTTAACAAAAAAAAGAAAAAAATAAGGGTTGTACAGATCTAGATTATAAACTTAAAAATGCTTTTGCTCTTACCATCTACAAGCCTGTTCAGCTTCTTGTCAAGATGCTACCCATTGGGCCCTAAGGAAATTCGTCAGACATCTTACAGGTCAGTTTTCCTGCGTGTTCTAATCTTCCAGATGCTTGAATTCACTTCCGCTGAAATATTAGTTATCTGCCTCACGATAATCTTTTATTTACGCACTATTATACACTATTATTATTACCATTATTATTATTATTATTATTATTATTATACTATTATACTCTATTTTATCTCAACTACCTAGGCCTTTATTAAAGCTAAAACTTACTCTTTGTTCATATTTGTTGCTTTGATTAAAAGCACAACAACACCAATGTTTGAACAAAGCTATATCTTCATCGAAAATGTCCCAGTTCCTATGCTAAGACAAATATGATTATCATTAGACCTTCCAAGGAATCTCCACCTCCTCCTTGTATGTAGCTTGTAAATGTACTTCTCATGATGTATTATCCATAATTGTATTTTATGCCAATTTGCAGTTTCCCAGGTCCTTCTTCTCTTCCTGAGATAACGTTCAATCACTTGGGGGCATAGCACTCACCCAAATATACGCTATTCACTGACTGAACATAACAATCAGTGTGAAACAGAACGAAGTTTGAGTTGGCGCCTTAAATTTGATGGCGACTTTAGTGAAGAATTTACAATTGAACATTTAAAAGAACCTATTCTGATTGCTTGTATAATAATGGAACAACTAAAGCTTTTGAAAAAGTATTAATTTATGATACTTCAGGAATGAAATCTATAACATAAGTGATCGTGCCAGTTAAAATGGAGTGCATTTCCTGTAAACACCAGTTTATACAAAATATAAATTACTATAATTAATATAAAGTCTAACAGTGTTATACAATATATGCTTCCTGATGATGCTTTGAGCACACTAAATTCCTCCTCATAAGCATATGAAGGTACTCACACAACTTTCCAACTTTCTTTACATACATGAGTAAAACATTGAAAAGATATATGAACAAAATCGATAAAAGTCCAACAGACACACGCCAAACAGGAAGGAAGATAAAGTACATTCGGAAACAGCAGCTGTCCAGTACTCCCTGGTTTTCAGTGGTTCTCAAACTGATATCAGTCCGTGATCAACTCGTAAAACATAACTAATCCTTACAAACCAAACTATAGAAAATTATTCTGATGCTCGCTAGTGACTTGCTACAGGTTGGAGCTTCCTGGAGTTCTAGTGAGAAGTCGTGACCAGTGAGGTCCAATTAGATGTCACGTGTGTGGATGGATGTCCCAACAATGACAATAGTTGGGGTCGCGCTAAAATCACGAATTGGTAGAAGTTGGAATTCATGAGCCATTGAATCGGGTCCCAGTGGCTGAATGGTATACGGGCTTGCCTTGTAAACGGAAGGCCCTGGGTTCGAATCCCAGTGGGTGCATACTGCCGATGATTCCCAGACTAGGATGAAACAGCAGCTGTCCAGTACTCCCTGGTTTTCAATGGTTCTCAAACTGATATCAGTCCGTGATCAACTCGTAAAACATAAGTATTATTAAGAAATATAATATAAGAAATATATATAGGAATAAGAAGAGTGTTCATATGATCTGTGATCAAGACTTGACTGAATAGTTCCTCAATACTTGGGCACCGAGTGTGAAGTAGACATTTCTAAATATTGTATCTGTAAAATCTCAGTGGAACTGAAATGAGTAATTTCAATGTTTCGTTTACCAAACTGTTCAGAACTTCTTCAGGGAAATTAATCGAAATTAACATAACAGAGGCTTATGCTTAAAAGGACATCTCATGTTTTTGAAAACAATTTCTCCATTCATGTGAATCATGTAAAAGGTCACCAAAAATATAATAAACAAAATCGTATGAGCTAACATTTGTATCCAATATATTCTTCTTAAGCCTCTACAATTTTAAAACCATTAATTTAAGCATACAACAGCCAGTCAGTAAAGACAAATTAGAATCATAACAGATATGTGTTTGTATTGTGGAACAAGTATGAGATGGGATGGAACAATAGTCAGTTAGTTTGGAATATGCATGCTCAATGAGAGGACATGAGATAAAATGAGATGAAATAATTTAAGATGTGTGTGTATACATATACGAATATAGTCAACAAAAATACAGGTTTCCAGAGTGAGTGGTGTGTGAGACAATATGAATACTTCAGGAAATAAACCAACGAATGGGGCGGCCTAGACATAAGTTCAAGGTTGAAAATAACGACAACAATAACAATGATTGTAAAATAATAACGATGAGGTGGTGTAAACTTAAAAGTACTATTGGTGAATAATTGTCAAATAATAATAATAATCATAATAATAATAGGGAATTCAGTGAAGTGAAATGAACAGGAGTTTGTAACTACGATTTCAAGTTAGAAAAGCATTGCTTGAACTTTAGGTAATCGAAATAATAAGAGGAGGTAATGAAATGATAAACAGTCGAAAATGAAAGTTTGTCAATGAAACAAAGGAATAGAAGAAGAAGGAGAAGGAAAGAAAATTGTGATGGGAATTTAAAGTGCCAATGTCTGTGGAGGATTTGTTGGCCTTACTGCAGGTCGAGGTAAACACAGTGGTTGAACACACTTCTGTTCCAAACAAAGAGCCGATCTTCTGGTAGTGATTGCAACCGCTTCAGCTACCGACCGGAAACGTATTGGAGCTCCTCTTGATAGATTACCAGGAACGCGGTAAATGACTGAAAATGCCTGGGCAAGTTTTACCAAGTGTCCAGTATCTACCAAGTGGTCTAGCACTGCAATATTTACACATCTGGTTACCCCTTTACTCAACCATACAGTCATCATACATCATTTTCTTTCCCTTTACATTCAGGTTTTTGGTAGTTTCTACAAAGCTAAGTACGTCTTTTACATGGAATTTCACTAATTCACTATGTAACGGTTCCAATGCCTTTACCAACCACTTTGCTGAAGAATGATAGGGAGATTGAAATATATCCAGGATGGGACGTAGTGGTATTCCCGGCTTCTGGACTTTCAGTAAACCATGAAGTCTTAGTGTGTGAGTACCTGAGGGTCTCAATTCGTTCGGTGTACCCTTAGGAAGCACATTACTTAGCCATTTGGTGTTCGGTTACCTCAGTTGTGTCTTTACCACTACTCAGGTTTTGAAATTTCGTTTGGTAACTTAGAATGAGATTCATTTTGTCTAAATAATCACTCTTATTCATGATAACTGTACCACATCCTTTGTCAGCTTTAGTTATTATCAGATTTTCGTTCTTCTGGAGGTCACGTAACACCTCTCGGTGTTTCTTGGTAAGTAGATTGTTGGCAGGATGTTCGCTGTTCTTAAACTGGTAGCAAGAACCGATTGGGATACCCTTAAATCTTTCTAGGTCATATTTGGACGAAGGAATTCGGTCGTTTGTCTGAGCAAATAGGTACTCAAACTGAACATCAGTCTCCAAATGATCAGCAGAATTTTAAACCGATAGATAAAGCTTCAAGTTGTGTCTTATCTAAGAAGAAGTATATTCAACCTTTGTGTTTACCTCGGCCTGCAGTAAAGCTAACAAATCCTCCATACACATTGCCACTTTAAATTCCCATCACAATTTTTTTTCCTTCTCCTTCTTCTTCTTCTTTTTCTATTCCTTTGTTTCATTGATAAACTTTCATTTTCGACTGTTAATGATTTCATGACCTTCCTTATTATTTCGATTACCTTATGTTTAAGCAATGCTTTTCTAACTTGAATCGTAGTTACAAACTCCTGTTCATTTCACTTCACTGAATTCCCTATTATTATTATGATTATTATTATTATTTGACAATTATTCACCAATAGTACTTTTAAGTTTACACCACCTCATCGTTATTATTCTACAATCATTGTTATTGTTGTCGTTATTTTCAACCTTGAACTTATGTCTAGGCCGCCCCATTCGTTGTTTTATTTCCTGAAGTATTCATATTGTCTCACACACCACTCACTCTGGAAACCTGTATTTTTGTTGACTATATTCGTATATGTATACACACACATCTTAAATTATTTCATCTCATTTTATCTCATGTCCTCTCATTGAGCATGCATATTCCAAACTAACTGACTATTGTTCCATCCCATCTCATACTTGTTCCACAATACAAACACATATCTGTTATGATTCTAATTTGTCTTTACTGACTGGCTGTTGTATGCTTAAATTAATGGTTTTAAAATTGTAGAGGCTTAAGAAGAATATATTGGATACAAATGTTAGCTCATACAATTTTGTTTATAATATTTTTGGTGACCTTTTCATGATTCATGCGTTTGGAGAAAGTTTTTAAAAACATGAGATGTCCTTTCAGGGATAAGCCTCTGTTATGTTAGTTTAGATTAATTTTCCTGAAGAAGTTCTGACCAGTTCAGCAAACGAAACATTGGAATTAGTCATTTCAGTTTCACTGAGATTTCACTGATATAATATTTAGAAATGTGTTCTCACTTGTTGGCCAAGTATTTGGGAATTATTCGGTTAATTCTTGATCACAGATCGAATGAACACTCGTCTTATTCCCATAGTATGTAATACTTACTGATAACTCTGTATTGTTTCCGAATGTACTTTATCTTCTTTCCTGTTTGACGCGTGTCTATTGGACTTTTATAGATTCTTTTATAAATCGAACCAAATTTTTACTGATGTATGTAAAGACAGTTGGAAAGTTGTGTGAGTACCTTGATACGGTTTTGAGGAGTGATAGAATGTGCTCAAAACATCATCAGTACACATATCGTGTATAACACTGTGAGATTTTTTAATAATTATTATTTATTTTCTATATTTGGTTTGTAATGATTTGTTTTGTTTTTGGCGAATTGATCACGGATTGATATCATTTGAAGAACCATTGGAGACCAGGGAGTACTGGACAGCTATTTCATCCTAGTGCTTGATACTCTTCATCAGTATGCACCCACCACCAGCGTTCGAATGCTGGACCTTCCGGTTACAAGGCAAGCAAGCTCGTAGACCATTTAGCCGCTGAGACCCGATCCAATGGACCTAATATCAGCTCATGATGAAATCCTGTAAGCAATCAATCAAATGCCTACAAACCAATACTTGAACATTTCAACGTTATTTATTATCCTCTGATTCGACTGGTGATAATATCCTCCATATGTCTGGTACTTGCATCGAGTCACTTCTATTGCATTTTTTGGGTGTTGGCTCAATGAACAAGGATTCAGTAATCAATCTCTCTCTCCACCCACGTTTTAGAATTTTAACTTTGTCCCATTCACACTATTGTGTGGTTGTATGTTAATGCATGCATTGCAATTTCTGAGCTTTTTTTCTAAATTACTTATCTTCGCGGGATAATTCACTCTAACCTTAGCTAAATCTTGTCTTCTGATTATCTCAATACTCTTGATCTAGTAGTTTGACCTATGTAGTTGACCTGAGTCACAGTCTAGGCAAAGCATCTTGTAAATTATAATATTTTGTCTAATTGGGTCAACGGCGAAGGTGTCAGTTGTCGATACAAGTCTTCAGTGGCTTGTTGGGAAGGCTTTTCTGACCCTTAAGGAAGAACTGACTGGCTTAACATTGGTGTTGAAAATTCGAATCTTGCTGCTTTTGCGAAAACCAATCGGAGAAGATTTCCAAACTGACTTGAAGAATGATGAATGTTGTTTATCTTTCCTTCGCTGATTCTGGTTTTATCTTAGCCGGTGATTTCTTACTTCGCCTGTTGGGCTGTCCGTTTTATCCTGTACCATGTGATTTTTTTTTATGGTTTTGTTCAACTTCGTTGAGAGAAATTCGTTATGAAGGTAATGTTATTATTATTATATTATTATTGTATCCTTTAATTCCTAGAGGAACACAGGGCTTCAACCGTGCGTCTCCATTGCGTTCGGTTCTCTGCTAGAGTCTTCACCTGGCTCCAAGTCTGCCCACAAGCTTTCATCTTCTCTTCACATGACCTCCTCCAAATCACCCTCACACTGATGACCAACTCGCCGCTTCCCTTTCGGGTTCCACTCGAGCAATGGCTTGTCTAGTGATGTCACTTGATGGCTTCCTCAGAGTATGGCCAATCCATCTCCATTTCTTTCTGCATATTTGTTTCACAATCGGTTCTTGCTGTGTTGGTTCGCTCCCAGAGATATCAGTTGCTGATCTTTTCTGGATGGCCATCTGATCTTGAGTAGTCTTGAGAGAAGACAGCTGTTAATGAAGGTCTGTAGTTTGTTTGAGATGCTCTTTATGACGCGCAGTGCAAGTCTCTGATCCGTATAGTAGCGCTGACTGACTTCACATTGGAGTTGAATATCCGGATCCTATTTTTGATGCTGAGTTGTGCTGTTGACCTACATACAGACTTGAGAGTAGTGAAGGCTTGTCTTGCTTTTCCGATTCTTGCTTTGATATCCTCGTCACTTCCGTCCACCTGTAGCTGGGACGATGCTTCCCAGGTAGGTAAGGGAGGTTGTTTCTTTCAGACTTCACCCATTTATGCTGATTGTTGTCTGTTGTTGTTGTTGGTGGTGGTGCCCAGGAATCGTCATCACCTGAAGTCCTATCTTTGATGCTTCTTCTGCCAACTTGTTGCTTTTCGCTTGCATATCTTCCAGTTTGTGGGAAGTCTAGATCCTCCAAGTTCTTTGTGTGAGTCCATTTTATGCCTGTTTCCTCATTGCCCATTGTTTGTCGCATTATCCAGTCTACTGCAATCAGGAAAATCATTGGCCACAGTAGGCAACTCTGTCTTACTCCTGTCTTCACTTCGAAGGATTCCGTAAGTTTCCCGTTGTGGATTACTTGGCATGCAGCATTGTCGCACAGCTGTTGGATGAGATGTATAATTGTCGGTGGCACCCCGTAGTAGAGAAGTAGTCTCCAAATCACCTCTCGATCGACGCTGTCGAAGGCCTTTTCAAGGTCGATGAAGTTGAGATAGAGAGGTGACTGCCATTCCAAGCTTTGTTCAATGATGATCCGTAATGTGGCGATCAGATCAACGCATGACTTGTTTCTCCTGAATCCGGCTTGTTCCGGTTGAAGTTTTTCATCCAGGGCTTGTTTGATTCTCTCCAGGATGATGAGGCTTAGTATTTTGCTTGGGATGGACAGGAGCATAATTCCGCGCCAGTTCTTGCATTGACTTAAGTCTCCTTTCTTTGGTAATTTGAATAAGTATCCTTTCTTCCAATCTTCGAGTACTTTGCCTTCTTTCCACACCTTCTCCAGTGGTGACGTCATCAAGCCTGCTGTTGTCTCTGGGTTCATTTTCAATGCTTCTGCTGAGATTCCATCTAGTCCTGCTGCTTGTCCAGCTTTTAGCATCTTGATTGCCTTCAGGACTTCAGATTTCGCCGGGGGGGGGTGGTGTTCACTGGTAACTCTGTTTCTGTCGTTGGTATTGTTGGGCGCGTTGTAGGTGGTGGTCGATTTAGGAGTCTTTTGAAGTGTTCAGCCCAGTGTTTCTTTTGCTCCATTTCTTTTGTGATTGACTTTCCATTGTCATTCTTCACCGGCTTAATTTGTGTCAAAGATAATGTTAGCCTTCGACTTAATGGAAGGCTTAGACCATGTTATTGTACGCTTTCATCAAAAACTAGTAAACACATTTCCCTGTCTCTTTTCCTTAATTAACGTTGTCTCTTTTGCGCTGCATATTACCCTGGTATACAGAATTTACTTCCCATCTTCCATTGGTATTTATTACACAGCCTTAATGTATTTTAACGGCTTCCATTTACTATAAATACTGTTCGACAGCTTTCCATTACTACGATTACTACTGCTACTACTCAACGTATATTATTGCTATCATATTCATCATTAAAGTCATTACTCGCATCATTAATATTTCATTAATTGAAAGTACACACACGCATAATTGGTTTGCATAATTCCCGTCTGTGTTGTCTATCAACTGACAATTAAGTTATGATTAGTTTTTATTTGATTTGATGCCAGCAAAGCCTGTCAAAGATATGAGTGAAAACAAATGTCCTTCACGTACATATACTTTTTTCCGCTAAAAATAAACTGCTAAGCTAACAGGAATCTGTTGAGCATTAAAAAAATACTGAATTATTCACTCGCTCAACTGAGATATCTAGGACATGTCCTACATGTGCCAAGCCATCACATTTCATCTACTAGCAAGGTCCACTGACGTGACCGATAGCTGCTGTCTTTACTTGGTGGTTGGGCTTACATAAAAGCAGTAACCAGTATAGTGTAAGATGTCTACACTGTGCTGAGAGACTGTGGGCAAAGTCTAACTCTCCGGGGACAGGGATGTAATAGCAGAGAAGCGTTTCCCTCAGGTGACCAGCATGCCAGCAGGCTGTGCTGCCTTTCCATTCTGGAGACGGGGATGACTAGAAAAAGTCAACCCTAAAGACTATATATTTTGAATTACCCTACAGTGTTCTGTAGCTGCAGGTAAGTTACTAATACAGGAACAACTCTAAAAACCAGTTCAAACAGGCTGTGTTTAAACGGATCCAAACAGTTGTCCCTTGGCTGCTCTGAAGTCTCACAATACTAACTCTCCATCTGACTCAGGTGACTTAAGAAATAGTCAACTTCCACAGTATAGGCAGACAGGAAGTAATAACCACCTGCTGACACCTTCAAAAACACATGAAGTCCTCCCGATCACCATCTACAATGTCAAATGACATAACATTAGGTTGGAAAAGAGTTGCTGGTGGTCATATCAAAACCTGACGTCAGTCCACAAAATCTTTGACAGTTCGTTTCGGTCCCATCGACAGGTTTAGACCAGTTGATTTGGATCCTCGAGGTGCTAAGAACCTCTGTCTGGGGAATATTGGTGATATAACTCTAAATTTTTCTCAATGTGGTCTCACATATTCATTAAATTCTCATGTTTTTCCATAGTACTATTATTTCTATTGTACACTTAGGATCATTATAGCTCTTCTGAATCTCTTTCTTCTTTCTTCTCCTCACAGTTACATCATATATCGAGTGTAGGAAGCATAACTGTCGGACTTATGTAATAAAATTCATTTTTCAATCTTACCTCCTGCTCCCAGTTCTGCTTAAAAGAGTTCATCAGTTTTACTTAGTCCGAGCACAACGTAACTGTGTGTAGGAATTTTCAACTCTATTATCAAGTCATTATCTATATCAATTACTTGGGAAGTACCATCAGCCACAACCGGTTGATCTATGACAAAATCTCAGCATGAATACAGCATATGCCAGTTTACGCCGTCTCTGGCGTAGACGTGATATCCGACTATCAACCAAAGGGCGTGCGTACTGTTCAGCAGTCCACTCCGTCCTCCTTTATGGCTGTGAGATATGGCCATTGAGAGCAGAAGACATGAAAACATGGCTAGCTGTGTTCGATCATAGGTGTCTGCGTTCCATCTCCCGCGTGAAGTGGTATAATAAAGTGAGCAATATTGAGGTTAGGCGTCGAGTGCTAGGTAAGGCGGGAAATCAATCGACGAAACTGTGAAATTACATCGACTGAGATGGTTAGGACATGTGCTACGTATGCCTAGTCATCGCCTTCCTCGACGGGCAATGTTAGCTGATATAGGGTCAGGCTGGAAAAGAGCTAGCTAGGGCGGTCAAACGAAAACATGGCACCAGTCAATGGAATCCACAACAGTTAGTCTAAGCCACGTAGGAAGGTGTAGACTTCCTGACCAGTTGGGGTCCTCGGGACGGTAAAAGCCAATGGTTGGAAACAATTGGTGACATGGCTCAAAATCGTTCTCAATGGTGCAGATGCATCCACTCCTTGTGACTTATGATTTCCAATTAAACTGTTTTGTTCTTCGTTATTACTATTCCTTTATCTCACACCTGTGTTTACTGTCTCTAATATGCATTTCTCCTACTTTCTTCTGTTGCTTTGTGTGCTACATGGAGTGTGGCGACTTGAACTGCCGCACATATGTGCAAAGTTCTATGTCGAAAACCGACCGACCGACCATTATCTATATCCGATTCACATACTTATCAAATGTATCATCAAAAGCATTTACAGCTGGCTACGGCAGACACTTCTCAACAGCTGTCTTTGTAGGCTCGAGATTGAAGATCATTTGGCCAATAGGGAGGGATAGACAACAACGATATCTAGCAGTGTGTCGAACCACTGAATGGCCTTTGCTCTATTACTATACAGAGCGAAGTGGTGATGAACTGGACATACGCTGAGGACACCGCTGAGTGATATCACACACCTAACCGTCGAATGTATTCAAAGTAATAAGCAACGAGTTGGGCGTTGGTTCGACAGTGGTATAGATGAGATCATTTGATGAGGAAAATAAACTTCGTGGGTGTTGGCTGGGTCAGATTACAGCTATAAAAAAGAATCAAGTGCAGTCGAGACGTGCTCTTCTATAAGTGGCATGTTCCACCCAAAACACAAGCAACAAATAGTGATGATGAAAGTAGGGCTCAACCGTGATATGTAACGTATTCCTCGTCATTTTTTCTCCTTACGTAAATACAAACATTTTGTCATAAAAATAGGGAAAGTTGAAATAAAATAGATGAGGAACAGTAGAGTGGAAAACACTCAGCAACGGAGTATTCCTTACTTCATATTACTTACAATTCCTAACCAAATTATTATCGAAACTACCCAAATCAGTAATCTGGTGAATGGTGACTGGGGGTGGAATCCATAATGCTCATTTTATGGTATTTGGGACTCGTCATCTGGATATGCCTGCATTCCCCACTGGGCGATGGTGTTCTCACTGGGGAACTCAGGCACATCCAGATGACGAGTCCAAAGAGAGATGAAATGCGCATTATGGATTCCACTGATAGTCACCATCCATCAAATCACTCCAAGTTGATCCTCAGACATCTTCGCAGCTTCCGCTCAAGGGGCAGACATTTCAATCAAATCAATCAGAGGGGAAATTAAAATCGAATTAAGAGTAAATACTACCTAAATAAGCTTGAAATTGCCAAGCCGGATCACAATGGCTAATGCTTCAATTACGTACTCACCAGGACAAATTCAGGACTTTCTGTTTACATGGCAAGCTCGTAGACCATTCAGCCACTGAGACCAAACTTACTGACCAGCTTATGAATTCTGAATTCTACCAATTCGTGACTTTAGCGCGACCACTAGCCAATGGAATTCTTATGAGAAGTCGTGATCAATGAGGTCCTTCCTGTTGGGAGTGAGGTCAAATGCTCGCCGATGACATTCGCTAGTGTTCGCGTTAAAATCACGAATTGGTAGAAGTTAGAATTCATGGGCTGTCCACTGAGTCGGTTCCCAGTGTCTGAATGTTATACGAGCGCGAATTGCAACAGAAAGGCCTTTAATTCGAAAGCCGGTGGGTGCCTACTGATGATGAGTCTCAAACTAGGACGCAAGAGCCGTCTAGTACTCCCAGATTTTCCATTGGTTCTCTACCTGATATCAGCTCATGATGAAATCCAGTAATCATTCAAGCAAATGCCGGCAAACCAATACTTGAAAATCAATGACATTCTCACTAGCGACCGGCCCTATTCAGTCAGCTAGTTACCTAAGGTTCTAGTGGGAAGTCGTGACTAGTGGGTTGCATCTTATCGGAAGTGGGGACAAATGATCGCCGATGACACTGGCTGGTGTTGGTCACGCTAAAATCATGAATGGGTAGAAGTTAGAATTCATGGGCCGTTGAGTTGGGTCCCAGTGGCTGAATGGTATACGAGCCAGCTTGCCTTGCAACCAGAAGGTCCTGGGTTCGAACACTGGTGGCGGATGCGTACTGCCGATGATTCCCAAACTAAGATGAAACAGCTATCCAGTATTCATTGCTGGTTTTCAATGGTTCTCTTACTGATATCAGTCCGTGATCAACTCGCAAAAAACAAATTTAATCCTTACAAACCAACTGCAGAAAAATATAAATACGACTGTACAGCCTCTGAAGATGATTTTGTTGATAAAAAATATTCTCTTCGCTGAGTCTGTATTTTATTTACTGACTGGTAAATAAACAACATTTTCTTTGATAATCTCTTCATCAGAATTTAGAGTTGCATGTTCATAATAATTAAAGAATTCTTGTGAATAAATAAATTTAAAAAAATAAGATTAATCGATTACAGTTTAAAAGCACATTGTGTTCAAGGATTAGAAAAATCTGTTCGAAAGACACGATAGAGAAAGAATTAAATTCATTACGGGAAACACCACTAGAGAACGAGTTTCCACCAAGATTCATCGACACAAAACATGAAGGAAAAGCCTCCACTGCCAAAAATCACAACTGTTACTAAGATAACTCTCTTCATGAACCTCTAATTTAAAGGTGACGTCGAAGAAGAAAATCTTAGAAATCGCCTCTATAAATGTCTGAGGAAGACTTTTCAGTCAGCCATCACATTCTCCAGCAGACAATTTACCCAGTCTAATGTTAAGGATAAGATACCACTTTCGGCCACCTCAGTGTGTATTTATCAGTCTACTTGTTCTTGTGGAGCGAAGTATATCGGGCGTACTCAACTTCAAGTCGGCAAAAGTATTCTGGAACACTGACCAGCTCCGCTGGCCAAAAGTAAAAGGAAGAATACTGGCAGCTCCATCCTCGAATACCTTATCAGCTCTGGTTAATGAGCACCCCCGCATGAATGCTTCACAGTGCTACACAGAGTCCTTCACTATCGAACTCATACATCATCTGCACATAGGTGAATTATTGACTGTTCGAGATCTCAAACCGGACCTCTGCATTCAAAAACGCCACAAATATTCCGTCGACCCACCTTGGCCGGAGTAACGTTACCACTATAGTTTTGCTTCCTTTTATTATTACTACTCTCATCTTGCCTATTTTATTATCACTCCAGTACTGTTTATTAATAACATTGCATTTTCATACAGATTTTATCAAAACAATTCATCGTCTTTCCACCAGCTCTTGTCCACTCTACACAACTATACTGATTAGTCATGCTTATTACATCATCCCAACTTCTGCCACTACCTTCTCCTAATTTCCAATTAGTCATCCCTTCTAGATTACACCTTATGTTACGTAATACGTTTTCGAGGGCGAATTCTACCAGTATCTGATTGGTGTTATGAATTCTTTGTTAAATATAATTACGATTGTATAGCTTATGAAAATGAATCCTCGAAAAGAAAATTTTCTTCGCTGTTGACGTCTTGTCCTTCAGAAAAACTGTAGAGAATTTATGAATATGCAGGCTCCACAGCAGGAGAGGACGCCATTGGTGGCTTGATCTGCTTCTCTGGCAAACAGAGTTCTGGTTGTTTTAAGCCAATCGTAATTGCCTCTGTTGTTTGGAGTGTTCGTTATTTGGAGGCTTATGGCAATTAGTTCGATACCCGGCAAGTGATAGAGAAAGATCCTTCTGTCTGGCTAAGTCTGTCGCCTGTTTGAACGAGGTAATCTAATGTTGAACTGCTGACGGTTTTCACCAGGCCTTTAATTTTTTCCTACTGGTAGGTGTTCCTGAGGAAGGAGAACTAATTTTAATTGGTTAGAGGATTAAATCATGAGCTAACAGCAGTTAAAGAACTACTGGTTTACATGCAGGGAGTACTGGACAGCTGTTTCCTCCGTCCTAGTTTGGGACTCTTCAGCAGTATGCATCCACCGCCGGGGTTCAAACTCAGGACCTTCTGGTTACAACCAATGGAACCAAGTCCGACGGCTAGTGCATGAATTCCAACCTCTGCCAATTCAGGACAAAGCGCAACGACTTCGCAATGTCTTCTTCAATGATTTACTGCCTCATCTTCAACCTGCTGCACCCTACTGGTAACGGCTTCCCATCACAAGTCCAGGTTAACTACCTGAATAGGACCAGTCGCTGGTGAGCATCAGATGAATTTTCAAGTATTGATTTTTGCAGGGATTTAGTTTGATTGGCTGGAGGATTTCATGAGTAGCAACGAATATGACTGGCACCCCAGGAACAGCTGAATTCATACATTATTGAAGATATGGCTACTTTAGGTATTTCGTTTTTCAGCTTCGTAATCAAAAAGGGTTGTGTGGAAAATATAATCTGAAACTTACCAGCATCAAACATTCTTTGAATCGATTTTCTCAACTTGTAGGTTGTTATTATTTCACTTGGTATATCACCTTTGAATTTTAGTCGTATATGTATGTATATCTAAGCTTCTTATTAACAGATACAGTATGATTCTTTGCTACCGTCTTCGCCATCTGTTTAGTCATGAAATTTAGGGGGCGTGGAGTAGCTATTTTCACTTAAGGTATTATATACAGTCTTATATTAATTTTCAGTTACATTTCCTGAACATTTAGCTCACCATCCTGTCACTGAGAATCTTTAAAAAATTTATTTTATACCGGAAAGGAAAAAAAGCTGTGAAAATGTGTTTATGGACCTGGACAGTTCCCTTCAAGACATTGGAAGGAAAAGAAAATGAAGTTCAGCAAAGATGGCGATATTAGATGGTTGGAGGCAATCGGCCACAAAAAGACTTGGACCTAGGTTTCGTGCTAGTTGGCATTTACTAGTCAGCAAGGCGTATCTGCAACCCTGAAGGATCTCATGTCCCTTCTGAGATTCGAACCCACGTCACCCAGTGCTGCAGTCAGAGACGTTACCACTGAGCCTTGCTGATGAGTGCCAACTAGCACAAAACCTAGGTCCAAGGCTTCCTGTCGATTGCCTCCAACCATTTAATATCATCAAATCAATGTGCACCGTGATGGCGAGCTACCTAGAATGGTGGCCACATTGCAAAACCTGACTGATAGAATTCAGTCTGCACCACAGAAAGGACTGGACGTATAACACTAGTTACTAGTGTCCAATCAAAGACGGCGATCTTTTGGGCGATTTCATTCTCAAAAGCATTTATTTACATGACTTTACATGGATAAAATTATTATTTGTTTAATTCCATACAGTAATGAAGGAGATAATAATTTTCAACTTGACATGAACGTTTGAGGGTACGAATATAGATTACAAGGGGCTTAGAGACAAGATTGTATAGGATCACAGAACAGTTACAACGTATGGAAAATTTATATTTGATAACTGGAGAAATAATTTTAAAAGCGAATAAAAGGTGATAATTATTTTCAACTAGATACGAATTACAAGAGGCTTAGAAACAAAAGTTACGCAGGGATAGAACGAATTACAGGTGTGAACAAAATGAGCATGGAAACAAAGTGAAAACAAAATTTTCAACTTGAAATGTAAGTTGGGAGGTGTGAATATAAATTGCAAGAGGCATAGAAACGAAAAATTACACAGGATTAGAATATAATTGTAAAATGGTTATTCTAAACGGAGTACAAGTGTGATCAGGAGGAGCATGGAAACAAACTTAAAATAACTGATTTTATAACTGAAAAAATGGGATGAATTGAACGAAGATGAAGAGGGAAAATTACACACACAAACAAAACAAAAAAACTGAAGTATAAGGGAACATACCGAACTAGGTCCATGGCAGTTGTTAAGAGTGGACTAGTTTCTTTTGAACACGCAGCTCCGGCTTTTCGATGCATATGGCGAGAGCTTCCACAGTACAAAGAAGTCGGAAACACACTACCTTCGGTAGATTTTTGTTTACTTTGTAAATGACTCTGAATAATGAGTAGTCAGTTGAGATGCTGTGACAGGTATTGAGGAGGTGTTCAATTATGACGCTTCTGACTGAACCAGTGGCTAAATTTTGGATGCATTGCAACTGTTCTCTAATCCTATGTAATCTTGTCTGCAAATACCTTGCAATGTGCACTCCTGCCTTCAAACTTTCAGATCAAGTTGAAAATTATTATCTCCTTCATTATTATTATTATTATTATTGTTTCCTTTAATTCCTAGAGGAACATAGAGCTTCAGCCGTGCGTCTCCATTGCGTTCGGTTCTCTGCTTGAGTCTTCACCTGGCTCCAAGTCTGTCCACACGTTTTCATCTCCTCTTCACATCACCTCCTCCAAGTCACCCTTGCACTGACGACCAACTCGCTGCTTCCCTTTCGGGTTCCAATCGAGCAATGGCTTGTCTAGTGATGTCACTTCATGGTTTTCTCAGGGTGTGGCCAATCCATCTCCATTTCTTCCTGCCTATTTGTTTCACAATCGGTTCCTGGTTGGTTTGCTCCCACATGTCCCTATTGCGGATCTTTTCTGGCCATCTGATCTTGATCGAAGTACTGAGCAAAGACAGCTGTTAATGAAGGTCTGTAGTTTGTTTGAGGTACTCTTTATGACGCGCCAATTCTCTGATCCGTATAGTAGCACCGACTGGAATTAAATAAATAAATAATATTTGTACCCATGTAAACTTATGTATGTAAATGTGATTGCATAACCTCTGAGAATGAAATCGCCCAAAAGATCGCCATCTTTGCTGAACTTCCTTTTCTTTTCCCTCTAATGTCGTGATGGGTATTTTCCACGATCCGAAAAAAATGCAAGCACCCTTTGACAGTGAAGGAACTCAGTGAGTTTCAGCATTACTCTGTCAAACTTGCCGAAGTGAATGCAAAATTGGTCTTTTTTTCAAAACTTCGATTACTTTCCTCATAAAAATTCCTTTTTACACTTTGCATATACACATGCACGCATATTTTGTGAAGGGAAGTGTGTTAGGTATTAAACTGCTAACTTACCAGGAAAAACAGAAAATAAGCAGCTCTTTCTATTCTCCTTGTTTTTAACATACATTTTTAAATTCTTATTGATATTACTATTAACACAAATGTTCTGTAAATTGTTTTTCCTCTCACTTGATAATGTAGAGAGAAAACTTAATAGTGTAACAGTGTACTACATGCTGAGAATTCCACAGTGTATCAAATGTTTTGTCTGAAATAATAATGCCATTCTTATTATTATTATTACTAACTGCTGAATATCTGACACTGAAAATCCCCAAAAGTTAAAGGAAGTAAGTTGTACAAAGCCAAAGGTATAACATTCTAGTCATAATATGTCTTAAAGTACACATTTTATCAGATTAGTCATCCATTCTTGGCTTGGCAATGGTAACTGTTGCGAAAATCTTTAAAATTCACAAATAAAAACCAACCAGGATAAACTTCACCTCCACCTGCACTATTAATCAACTGATACCTTTCTAATAATGACTTCCTGCACCCTTGTGTTGCTATACGGGTCAGAGACTTGGCGCCACATCAAGAAGGCCACTTCGAACAAACTACAGACCTTCATAAACAGCTGTCTTTGCTCAATACTTTGCTCAAGACCAGATGGCCAGTCAGAAAAGATCAACAATAGGTATCTCTGGGGGCGAACCAACCAGGAACCGATTTTGCAACAAATACGCATGAAGAAATGGAGGTGGATTGGCCATACTCAGCAAAAACCATCAAGTGACATCACACGACAGGCCATTTCTCGAGTGGAACCCGAACGGGAAGCGGTGATTTAGTTGGTCGTCAGTGCTATGGTGATATGGAGAAGGCGATGTGAAGAGGAGATGAAAGCATGTTGGCAGGCGTGGAGCCAGGTGAAAACGTTGTCAATGAACCGAAAGCAATGGAGATGTGTGGCTGAAGCCCTATGTTCCTCTAGGAACTAAAGGAAAGAATAGTAATAATAATACACCCTTGTTGCTTACATGCTTGTGTTAGAGTAACAGTCAGGAATTTCGTTGTAAATTTCTCCAGCTGTGTTTAGTGATTCCTGATCAAACATTTATTTATTTGATGAAAATACTAAGTAATGCAGAATTTATTTACCTTATAGGTAAGATTTATTGGTCCCATACATAAATCCTTCAAAGTAGTCACTTACGAGTTTTAATATGTTCAAACTTATTTATAAAAACTTCCAATTATAAGTGATTTTGAATCCCATAAATATGTGGCTAAATCTAATAATCCTCCCGAAATACATAATGGGTAATTCAGTCAACGGATTAAATGGTGTGAATTTCACTGAACGAAAGTAGCTAGTATTCTGCTTCTCTTTCGAAAGCAAAGCGGAAGATGAATTGGACTATTTTACTGTCAGGTTTTTATTCCATCTGCTGTCAAAGATTCTTAGCACTTCTATGTCGCACCTTCTCGTATTTTGGGCAACCTGGACAGCCTTCTCAGCTGCATGCATTGTGCGAACATCTCACATCCCAATGATTCTTTTTGCATTCATCGAGAGAAGACACATCGGCTGACTGACTTCCAGAAGGCTTTCACTCCGTCCCTCCGATTCCAGAGAAGGATATGTCCGTTTCTATATTTTTCTGGTGCTTTGAGGTTTCCGTTGCTTCTGAATCGGTTTTCTGGGTTAGGGTGGCGAGCCCCTTGCCCAACTTTTCCGAAGAGTATGAAGTGCTAGAAAATTACCTAACTAGTATACTAGACAAAAGCCAATAGACTGGTTGAAGCGGCAAAGACAGAACTTCAAGTAAGCATGGGGAAAAGGAAAATGAGGAGGATAACCAGCCAGGAACCACAACAAGCAACAATCGCTATCAACAGAAGAGACATGAAAGAGGTTACTTCATTCGCTTATCTCGTCAAGCATCGTTTCAACTTCAGGTGGCATGCAAAGAGGGGAATGGTAAGTGCAGAATCAGAAAGGTGATAGAGACCTTCATCACTTTGAAATTGGCTGCACTTTGCAGCATAAACAACAAAATTCACATTTTCAGAATCAATATCAGGTCAGTCAGTTCTTCTATATGATTCAGAAACTTACACTGCGCCTGACAAAAAGCATTTCCAACAGCCGGCTGCAGACTTTTATCAACAACTGCCTTCTCTGGCACCATGTGGAAGTTCAGATGGCCAACCGAAAACAATTAGCAACAAAGAACTGTTGGAACGAACCAACCAACAACCTATTGCTGAATAAATATTCCGAAGAAAATGGAGATGGATCAGCTACAGTTTCAGGAGACCGTTAAATGACATCGCCCATCAGGCCATCACTAGATTGGAATCCAAATCTGAAACTACAGTCTGGTGTTGGTCCCAGGGTTATATAGAGAAGACAGTGTCAGGAGGAGATCAGAGACCATGGGCAATCGTGGTGCCAGATGAAAAGGACCAGAGAAAACAGAACAAAGTGGAGAGGTGATGTTGAAGCACTATGTTGCACTCGAAACCCAAAGAAACAATAATGATATAACAATATTGTCAGAATTCAGCCAAGAAGGTGGTCTGACTTCTACTATTCGTAAACCTCATTAAGTTTACAATCTGGTAGAAAGCCTGAAGAGGGATAGATAGGGATAAAAACACCACCGTTGGAACTCCTAAAAAACTCTTGAATCCCCCTGTTCCACTAGAGAACGCAAATGAATGAAAAAGGAAGAAAGAGCCAAAAAAATAACTATTCCACATTTATATCAAGTTTACAAAGTATATTTTTTTATACTGACCAACCCTTATGATATTGACAACATTTCAGTAGTATATATATGTATATAAATGGAGTATTTAGCGTCGAATGAAATAAATTCTCTTCCACAGACCTGACTGATCATAATTCGATTCGTGAAGTAGGCATTCATTGAATCGTGTAGCGCTAGTAGCAACCTGAGCCATTTAACTGTTAAAATGCTGAATTTGAGATTCATCGGCATGGAGGGGGAACATAAAGCTTCCACGGAGAGAATATAAGTTGACCTTGACAGTGGCAGACATCCGTGTTTGAAACCTCCAAAAGGAATTGAGTTACTTAATTGTTTTAAAATATATTCTGCCCGCTGTCCCATTCTCACTTTCACCCTGTCTAACTATTGATCAACTTCAAACATTGAATACATATCCAACGAACAAAAAACACGCGCGTAAGATAAATACATAATTTCATTATCATGAATGTAAAATCTGTAGTTTTGGAATAATCAGAAAGATAGCGGTGTTTTTCGTTGTATTTTGTCTTTTTGTAATTGAGAACAGTTCCAACTACAGTTCATAGTAGATCTACAAAATAACAACCCTTTTTATGTACAATGATAATGACGATCACATGAAACAAAAAAATGTGTTATTTTTAATTTTATTCAAATCCAGGAACTGAATACCCTTTTTTAATGATATCGTCACCAATGTACTAAAAGTGTAGTTAAATCATAAAAATTCAGAGAATAGGCGGGAAAAAAACACACATAAATACCACGCTTTTCAAATAAATACATTAATAAACAAAAAGAAAAGAACAAAAAGTGAATGAAAAGCCCTAAACAAAAAAACAGCAACAACAACATTAAGTTGGTTTATTTGAAAATTTCATTTTTGCCGCCAATAATGGCTTTATTTCAAATAGTACATTTGATACATTTAAACACACATACGCACACACACTTCATTCCTGATTGTAAAATACGAAAGAAACAAAGGGTAGAATTTGCATAACTCAAATCTTCTCATTACAATTAAAAACATAAATATAGAAAGGATGAAAAATCCAATTTAAAAGAAAAAAAGAAGCTGAAAGCAATAGCGAAAGAGTAGAAACTCTGCTCTATTTCACGTTTCATAGTGTGAATAATATCCATTTATGTGTATTTACAACAGAAATTTTTTTAGTGAGCTTTCTACACCCAAGCAAGTTCACTCCCCGCTTAAAATCAAAACAATACACCTAATCATAAATTACTGACCATCATAAAATTAGAATCTTTTGATAACTTTCTCTGATTCATTTTATTATCGTGTACAGAATTCTTAGGTAGAATGTCATCGATACAATAAAAACTTAACGGTTTACTATATTCTAACTGACAATATAGCTCATGTTGTTTTCGTTCTCCAGGTGCGTAGTAATGGTAATTATACCTCAGGGAAGGATGCCGTTGATGATGTAGATGCTGACAGCCTTTGTATTGACGTAAAGGAGAATATCCAATAGGGAAATATGAAGATGTATAATAATTGCCTAATTCAGATGAATGATACAACGAGTGAAGGTGATTGTAAACATTTATTTTTTGATTATTGTTAGCAAATTCATTATTATTATTATTATTATTATTACTTATAATGTTATAAGTACTATTAATGCCTTTCATATCTGTTGTCTCCTTGCGATTCATCCTCTTAGCATTACATAACAACGAAGAATAACAACTCGACAACATTTGATACAATGTTCTTCGAAAAACTGGTAAAAATGCCCAATAGAAGAAAAATTCAAATGTGTGATTAAATGATTCCAGAGAACTGAACAACTTAGACAGCTGGATAATTTTATGCGCATATTTAGGATAGATTATTTCATAATTTTTAAAGTGTACTTCTTGTCGTAATATAACTAAGATAACCAGAGGAATTGATAAACACGTGAACATAATACTTATAGCCAAGTGAGTAATAACCTTGCTCAACTCACTGTGTGAATCTTTATCACGGAAACCGATAGACTTCGATCGACGTATCGCTGATTTCAGCTTACATGAGATTAAGATATTTGTAATAAAAATCAATAAGGCTGGTAGCAGTGTCCCACCAATGATGTATAAATATAATACATATTTAACTCCATTAGCCACTGGGTCGATATATTCACAACTTAGCTCACGATTTGAAGTATACTTTAGATCCGCGTTGATAATATGAGGTATATTTAATAATAGGCATACAATATATATAACAGGTATACACAGTTTTGCTACACCCAAGTGCAATGTTTGTTCACAACGTTTTGGATTGTATATTGAACAGACACGATCAATGCTGAATAGCATTAGAATAAAAGAACTGATCAGTGCGAATACATCTGACAGGTAAGTCAGGGCTTTACACGTGAATGATGAATACGCGTCAACTTGATACCAGACACGACAACCCGTGGCCCAGAGTAATCCACGTCCAAGGAAATCATCAATTAGTGTATTGATAATGTGTTGGGCTAAGTGCGAGAATGCTAACCAGATAGCATAATGATTAAAACGACATGATCCACGTTTATCGATTATAATGAAGATTATAATGACTAGTATGTTGGTTGGAATACCGATTAGTGCAAGAAGGGGAGAGACGTAGGCGCGAAATCTATACACCATAATCTCTTCATTTGTGATTGATTTCAAACAGTCTTTAACACGATGAGATGACGGCATAATGATGGCGAGTTTAAAATGAAAGTGTATGTGCGTATGTGTGTGAAGACTTGTGTTTCTAATTAAAATTTAATGACACATTTTATCGAAAATGGGAGACATGATTTAGTCTGTACTAAGTGACTACTGAAATTTAATTGTATTTATATAATAAATTTTGAGTAATTTCATTGGTTGTGATTTATAAACAAACTGAGTTAACTGTGATTGGTGGAAGACTTAGTGAAAGATTGTCATATATATATATACATATATATATATATATATATATATATTATTTTTTTTATTTTTGATTACAGCTTGATACCACACCGTATTTTCAGTACAAGTATGGTATTTTCAGCATGGATATCGGTAGCCCAAATTTCACAGGCCGACCATAGATATCGGGTGTGCGTCGGCAGGGGATCGAACCCCAGACCATGTGTATGGTCGGCAAGAGTCCTAACCACTGTGCCACCGACGCACTATATATATATATATAAGCATGTTTAGATATGATGGAGACGATTTGTAGCTCAGGTGGATGATTTTCATGTGGTTGTGTTCTCTGGGCTGGATAGTTTATTTGCGAAGCTTTCATTACCCTACTAGACGACATCTTCAGCGCATACTTCAATTTGAATAGAAGTGAGCTTTTAGATTTCTCCACCTCTTTATTAATCATCTCTCCTGGCGACCTTGAACATGATTGGTTGTTTGTGTGTGTTTTCACATGTTCAAGGCCACCAGAAGAGATGACTAATAATCTCAAGGAGAAATCCAAAAGCTCACTTCAATTCAAATTGAAGTATGCGCTGAAGATGTTGCCTAGTGGAGCAATGAAAGCTTCGCAAATTAACTATCCAGCTAGCTAAGAGAACACAACCACATCAAAAAAAATATACGCATGTTAAACGGAGTAATAAAATGGCCAGTTTGCTTTGAAAAGTAAATCCACGACTGGTTATCAAACCAAGGTTATATCTGATTCGAATTATCTCATGGCCCTCAACTACAGAGTCGTGATGTATCAAAGGATGATAATCTAACTTGTAGATTCTCCATCCTATGATGCCACATCATATACAAACCACCTGTCTGTTTGTTTTCCATTCAGTCACAGAGTTAACGAACACAGACTGGGATGACAATCGTAGCATATGTCCAAACTGCTGAAGCCAGTGTTTCTAGATGACTATACTTTATGATTGATAACCTCCAGTGTGTTTAAACACATACACTATTTACACGACGATACCATCGGATACAAGTACTTCTGTGAAGACAACGATAATCAAATATGCAGAACTGCCGTACATTTTCAGATTGACGTAGTGATAGCGTTAGAGATGGGCAAATTGACATATAGGCTACTCTAGTTGTCACTTTAGGGTTAGAGATTTCATCCTGCATACCTCTGCGAGCAGTCACACAATTACCTAGATACATGAAATTCTCGACCAATTCAAGTGATCCACCTGCAAGCGTAAATGCAGGTACAGACTCCTGGTTGTCTTTCAACAAGAGTGAACTTAATGGCTGACTATAAAATGAAAAGCAGCTTTGATGAATGCATTCATTTAGGATCCATGTAAAGACTTATGTAAGAGTAGAATTGAGGCACTGTGGTAGGTAGAATGTAATTCCATATTCGATAAATGTAACTGGTATAATATACAGTGAGTGATACAGTGTCAATATATTATTATTATTGTTTCCTTTAATTCCTAGAGGAACATAGGGCTTCAGCCGTGCGTCTCCATTGCGTTCGGTTCTCTGCTAGAGTCTTCACCTGGCTCCAAATCTGCCCACATGCCTTCATCTCCTCTTCACATGACCTCCTCCATATCACCCTCGCCGCTTCCCTTCCGGGTTCCACTAGAGCAATGGCTTGTCTAGTGATGTCACTTGATGATTTTCTCAGAGTATGGCCAACCAATCCATCTCCATTTCTTCCTACCTATTTGTTTCACAATCGGTTCCTGATGGGTTGGTTCGCTCATTGCCAGAGATCCCTGTTGCTGGTCCCTTCTGGCCTTCTGATCTTGAGTATTGAGCGAAGACAACTGTTAATGAAGGTCTGTAGTTTGTTTGAGATGCTCTTTATGACGCGCAGTGCAAGTCTCTGATCCGTATAGTAGCACTGACTTCATACTGGAGATGAAAATCCGGATCTTATTTTTGATGCTGAGTGCTGTTGACCTCCACACAGACTTGAGAGTAGTGAAAGCTTGTCTTGCTTTTCCGATTCTTACTCTGATATCCTCGTCAGTTCCGCCTATAGTTGAAACGATGCTTCCAAGGTAGGTAAAAGAGGTTGTTTCTTTCAGGTTCCTTCCATTCATGCTGATTGTTGTCTGTTGTTGTTGTTGTTCTTGTCCAAGAATTTTCATCACCTATCTCTGTTTCCTCTATGTTCACCTGAAGTCCCATGGATGATTCCTATTGTGATTAGTAATTAATGGCATTATTTTGATTTTTTTTAGTGTCAATGCGAATTGTCCACTGACATGCTGAGCAATTGTCTTATCTATTGTGCTAAAAAAAACAATGCTTATACACTCGGAATTACATCCTCAATTTTTTGTCTGTCAACAGTTACATTGAAGTTAAAATCTTTTACCAGTATTTTAATTTTACAGGATTCATGCCGAGTTGATATCAGTTAGAGAACCACTGGAAGACCAGAGAGCAATGGACAGCTGTCTCGTCCTAGACTGGGACTTCTCAGCAGTAAACACTCACCGGGATTAGAATCCAAGAGCTCCTGGTTAAGAGGTGGGCTTGTAGATCATTCAGCCCCTGGGATACGACCCAATGGTCCACGAAATTGCTAATTCTGCTACTTCGTGATATATATATATGCATACATATGTATATATATTTAGCGCAACTGCTAGTCGGTGTCCTATGCAAGTAAGTATCCCCTTACCTGCGTCGGTGGTACAGTGGTTAGGACTCTCGCCGACCATGCACATGGTCCGGGGTTCGATCCGCTGCCGACACACACCCGATATCTATGGTCGGCCTGCAAAATTTGGGCTACCGATATCCATGCTGAAAATTCCATACTTGTGCTGAAAATGCGGTGTGGCATCAAGCTTTAATCAAAATAAACAGATAAAGTAAATTCTTGTTTAGCGCCAGTCGCTAGTGAGCATCAGATTAAGTGTTGCTTTTCAGGGATTTGATTGGTTGCAGAGTTGATCACAAGCTGACATCAGTTGTCATTTTATCTCATTGTGACGCCAATTTCAACAGGTTAATCACCTACCTAGTTTTCATTATCCGGGGTTGATGGCGATTCATCATTAAATTCACTCTTAATGAAAACAAAACACGTAGTTCAGCGGAGAGGCTCTTTTTTTGGGGGGGGGGGGAAATTCATTTTCCCATTTATCGTCACAATCACTTTTATTCACAAAGTGTTCTTCGTGAAAGAGGGTAATACTGAAAGTCTTGGGCTGTCACAGTCATAGTCGCTAATCTTGATCAATGCATAAGAGGAGAGTATTAACTATTTTAGAATTTCGTAATAAGACGAATAATCCAATGAATGAGTTGTAATCAAGATGAACACAGAAATGAAGGAAAATACGGAGTTATATCAGAGGTCTGAAAAAAATCCAGGAGTTGCAAATAGTTAGAAAACCAAATAAATGAAATTCAAGTCAGTAGATACCAACAAAACTGCAACCATGAAAGTAGAATTGGTCAAATAATTTTCTTTTGTATGCATAGCTCCGGTTCCTCTAACTGAATGGCTAAGGCTTAGGCAGTGCAAACCAGACGAAAAAGTGATACCTTTGATAGGTTATTCTTCGCTTTGTAGATCACTTTGAATGAGGAGGCGTTTGTTGAGATGGAATGACCAGTACTGACAAGCTGTTCGATTATCGTATTCGTTACACAGCCACTACAACCCTCGTGAAACTATGCAGGATAGTGTTCGTGAACTCTTTTAGACAAGATACGCCTCGAACGACCAATATACCTAGCTCCACAGCAACAGGTGAACTGATATATGCACACATAAGTAATCAAATGCGAACTCCTGTCCTTTGGGTTTCTGCAGATCAGTGGGTAACTGGAGGACAGAACTCTTAGCGTTGTTGTGAAGAATGTTATTTCTCAAAGATGATGAAGGTCTTCTCTTAGGGATATCTCATGTTGAGTCTCGCTTGAAATCCAGATTCATGTAATGTTTCCTCTATGGAAAAAGTAATGTCTTGCTCATCTGAACTTTTGGTTTGATATTCTTGTCGACGAGTCTTGGGATGGTTTCCTTCTGTGTCAGAAATACAGATGCGTCAGATCTGAATCGCAGCTGATTTGACAAAATTTCGTTTACAAAACACAAAATAATTGAGCGAAGAATATTCTTTTCGGTAAATTCCTCTCCCGGCTCTACATGTATATATATATATATATATATATATATATATATATATATAGAATATTCTGGATTAGTAGTCCATAACAATATTAGTGTTTTTTTAAATAATATCGATTTGTAAAGTAAGATCAGTGCAATTGCAGTTCATTAAAGATGCTTGAATAATAATAATAATAACAATAATAAAGACATAGTAGCAAATAGAATATCAACTAAAATCATGTAAATTCCACAAAAATTCATGATCATTCAAACCTAGATGGCCAAGGTATTAACTTCTTTTGGATGCACAAATTAGGCTTCTTAATTAATATGGTTCCCAACAGCCTCAGCAATATTTAGTAGTCGAACTCTTAAAGCGAAACTGAGATTTTTTGGTATGCGGTAAATGACCTTGAAAGCATGATTAACGTCAATCTTTTGTTCTGTACCGACAAGATGAGATAGAATAGAGCTGCGAATGGATTTGTTTGTCCTTTGCTTAACTACACAGGGTGATGTTCGGAAATTCGACTAGAAACGCGCTTAATTGTACGGCCTATGTAACTGGAGCCTCTTCCATGTGTATCTACCAATTATTTTGTGTTTTATAGATGTCTGAATGAATATTTTCGCTATATTAAATTTCGTCTACTTTCAACTGGCATCCGACTGTAGAAACTCGTTAGCTGACCATTTCAAGTGGGTTTCCTGTTGACTGACCTTCTTAAGGTTCTGTTGGGTCTTCTTGTCAATTCCTAGTCAAGATAGTGAATCTTATTTTTGGATGGCATCTGTTAAATACATGAAGTCAAAATGACGAAAATATCACCTACCCACCTTGTATACGGTTGTAAGTAGACGTTAGTGGACTTTAATGGACCGTTCTCGAGGCTAGCCATGAAACAGTCTGCCAGTAACGGATCCAAGAGAGATCCTATTGCAGTACTCTGCTTTTGTCTGTAGATGGTGTCTTTGAAAATTAACTGTGTATTGAGAGTACACCTCAGAAGCAGCTCTTCCAAAGATATTATAGATATTCCAATGTTGAACTGGTTACTATCTGCAGTTTCTGTAAGTAGAACATTGGTGAAAAGTGATTAGACGTCGAAAGATTGCATACTCTCATTAAGAACACGCATCTCTTGTATACAATCGATAAACTGGAAAGTGTCACGAAGCCAATGAGTCCATAGATGCTTCCCTACAGGTTCCAGAATATCAGCTTACCATTTTGTAACAGAATGGCATGGAACTGAACGGAGTACGTGACCAACTTTGTGTATCTTTGGTAAACCACATAGTCTTGTTATTATTGGACCCGTCAGTCGGATATGATCACAGATATTGCAGATTTCCACTAACCTGTTCTCCTTCTGCTGGACCCTACATGTCGAAACCCGAAAGCGTACGCGAAGATATTTAGGAATTATTCCGTTTTTAAAAGTAGTATTCTGGAATATATTTATATTGCACAGGAAGGGGTCTTCTTTAAAAAAATTTAAAACGGTTATTGCATTTAATAAATTTTGATAACATTATTGCAAAACAATGTATATCTGAAAAAAACACTCACAGTTTTTGTCTATTGAAATAAAAAAGAGGCTTGGTTAAGTGCTTATTTAAGTGGATTCAGGTTATCTGTACTCCGGATACAATAGAAAATGAGAGTAAACTATTGATGGGTAAAACTGTTGAGGACAGATCTCTGTTGAAGTATTTGAGCTAGTGTAGAGGTCAGTTAAGTTCAAAGCCTACAGTTTAGGCTGTTCCTAACGTAGATATCTATATCAAATTACCTTGAAACGTGGAAATAAATAGTAAAATTTTAGGATAGGGACTAATCTCTGTCATCCGTAAAAATTAATGTATCGGTTTTCCATTTGAATTGGATTGCTAGAGCCTCAACAATGCAGAGGAGATGAAGGCTCAGTTGAATTTGTTCTCACCGATCCCCATATGGTCCTGTAAGCACATGAATTGGAAATCTGAAAAACGCTTAAGGGCGATGGTGATACGCTCACGTTGCAAGGGGTTTTGAAAAAATTATTAGAACGGTCCAAAGAATAAATGCTGCCAAATAAAGTAGCAAAATACGCAGCCATGCGAACTTGATACGGAACTATCAGCTCAAACGACACAGAGGGAATAACACTTCCATCAGTTCAGATTCATATGGATGTAGGTGTCATAGTAAGTCACGACTACCGCGGTGGCAACTCTTAGTTCCAGTTCTTTATGAGCAATTCGCGGAGTGTTTACTACAATCACAAGAGATATATTCACCGCTTTGTATACATCCCTAGTGAGGTCAAGACTTTGAAAATGTATGCAGGCAGGTGGTTCTTGTCTTAAAGAGGACTCAAGTATTCTAGAAAAGGGTTCAAAGGATTCTTCGCGTTATCGATTTATCACACGAGGAAAGAATAGACAGTTTGGATCTCTTCTCTATATGTCATACAGTAGGCAGAGAGGAGATCTGATTACAATGTTTAAACTTATAAATAATGACCATGGACCCGATCCATTTTCTCTTTTCCTTCCCACCAGGTGGTCGGAACACATCAGAGGACATACCAGGAGAGTTTAAAAGTCAAGAAGAAACTACATCACTATGGAGTACTGGTTCTCACATGGAGTTATCAACACCGGGAACCGACTCCCAAAATGAGTGTTATCATTACCCTCAATGGTTTATATAAGCATAGGAATTTACTAGAAGGGGATTAACATAGGCTTTAACTCTTCTATTTTCGATTAACAAAAGTGTGAAATCGTAATTTTTACTTTAAAGGGGGAATTTTTCGGGATAGAGTGGCCAGTGTCCACGAAATGTTCAGGTATTACACTTCATATTGATTTCCTGTTAACTTTCTGCAGTCATGTGCGTTAGTGTTCTTGAAACCTTTTAGACGGGATACATGTCAAGTGACCATTATGCCTGGCTCCACATGAGTAGGTCAACTGATATATGCACAAAGAAGTGGCCGACTGGCGATAATTTCAAACTGTATAATAGGTATACTGTATATACTGTATACTAGCATCAACAACAAAATTCGGATTTTCAATACAAACGTCAAGTCAGTTGTTCTTCTATACGGATCAGAAACTTGGCGGGTCACAAAGAATATTTCCAACAGGTTACACAGACCTTTATCAACAACTGTCTTCGCTCTATACTGAAGATCAGATGGCCGGAAAGAATCACCAACAAGAAACTATGGGAAGAAACAAAACAAGAACCAATCGCTCAAGAAATATGCAGGAGAAAGTGGAGATGGATTGGACACTCGCTGAGGAGGCCGTTGAATGACATCGCGCGTCAGGCCCTCGAGTGGAACCCGAAAGCGAGGCGGCGAGAGGGACGTCGAAGGGTGACATGGAGGAGATCATGTGAAGAGGAGTTGAAACAGTATGGACTAACATGGATCCAGGTGAAAAGTACAGCAGAAGACAGAAACAAGTGGAGACGTGCAATTGAAGCCCTATATTCCACTAGGAACCCAGGGGAACAATAATAATATAATAATACTAGGTATGTGGACGACAGTTTCATTATTCATAATATGCAACAGTTATCTTCGCTCAATACTCAAGATCAGATGGCCAGAAAAGATCAGCAACAAAGATCTCTGGGAGAGAACCTACCCAGCAGGAACCGATTGTGAAACAAATATGTAGGAAGAAATGGAGATGGATTGGCTGGCCATACTCTGAGGAAACCATCAAGTGATATCACTAGACAAGCCATTGCTCGAGTGGAACCCGAAAGGGAAGTGGCGAGTTGGTCGTCAGTGCAAGGGTAACTTGGAGGAGGTCATGTGAAGAGGAGATGAAAACGTGTGGGCAGACATGGAGCCAGGTGAAGACTCAAGCAGAGAACCGAACGCAATGGAGACGCACGGCTGAAGCCCTATGTTCCTCTAGGAACTAAAGGAAACAATAATAATAATATTGATAATGATTATATTCGATAACTGCCACTCATCAATAAAATTCATTCTTGTTATAAAAAACGAATCCCAGATTCCGTTTCTCAATGTTGAATTAATACGTAGAGGTGATAGAACTTTAAGAAAGTCTATCCGTTGGAAACCTATAAGCAGCCGTCAACTGACAAGTTTCTTCTACAACTGGGAACTGATTCATCAAAAGTAAAACTTACTTATACTCCTTACCACTAGCCTCCAACATATCTACAGGCTGGAAACTCTTGAAGAAGACGAAAAAGGCGTTCTGACAGAAATTTTCATCTAAAATAGATATTCACTGAGATTTTTATCGACAAGAACATCAGACTGAATATTCAGAAAAAAAGATAAATAAAACAAACAAAAAG
>OX235273.1:143548640-143657824 GCA_944472155.2 Trichobilharzia szidati
GAGGACAAATACTCACCGAAGACATTGGCCAGAGGTCGCGCTATGCCTTGAATTGGCAGAAGTTAGAATTCATGGGCCATTGGATCGGGTCCCAGTAGCTCGATGGCATACGAGCTCGCCTTGTAACCAGAAGGTCCTGGGTTCTAACCCCGGTGGGTACGTAGTGCTGAAGAGTCCCAAACTAGGCGGGACGAAACGGCTGTCAAGTACTCCCAGCTGGTTTTCCAATGGTTCTCTGACTAATGTCAGCTCATGATGAAATCCTTTAACCAATCAACCAAATCCCTACAAACCAACATTTGAATATCAAATTTTTTATCCCTGATTATCTATCCACGTGACTTATAAGATTTCACCTAATTTTTTCATTAAATTATTTACGTAGACATACTACCTTCATTATTTGTATCTCCACCTGGATGCCTAAATGTCGACCAAGGGATAGTAAGCCTGCAAAAAAGATGGAAGGTCGAGCACCCTGTGAAAAAAAGCGACATTACCTTTATTAAAACTACCAAAACTACCACTTGAATCTCTATACTCCACTCAGAACGCACAGGAGTCGGGAAGAGTACTGTTCAATATCGACTTAGACCTCTTTTAGCTTTTAGCTAACAGGATAACAAAATAAAATGAGACGGAACCTTGAGACTAGGATTAAATTATATATATATATATATATATATATATATATTGACGCAGATTAAATATCCGTAATCCCTTCTAAGCCATAATATTTGGTGATGATGATGATTAAATCAAAACAAATCTTAATATCCGTATAAATTGTAAGTATATAAATTATTAAATTTATATATTTTCTTTTAAAATGGCGGTTATATCTTACTGTCGAATCTTCGTTATGCCGATAAACCCCATTTATATATATATATACGTATAAGAGAACCAAGATTAATTCTGACTACGGAAAAAGAATTTTATGCCTAATCTAGTCAGTTTCAAGAAGTGAAGTCTAATAAAGATGGATTAAAGCAATCTTATCTCTAGACATTTTAAATCATTATTAAGTTTATTTTTATTTTTTAAACGTTAGTGTCAATTCTTGAAAATGATTGGTAGGGAATTCTTTAAAAAGTAATAACTTGAGAAGTTTTATGAAATATTGAAAATCTACTTAGGTGTATACAGCAGTTCATATTGGCATTGAAAGCTTGATGAGTTGGGCATGATTCTCGAAGGGTAAGACGAGGGAGTTCGTGTCTGAAGGAAATGAAAGTGGCAAAAACACGAAGGAAATAGCTACCGCGGAGTGACAGCAAAACCAGTCAGCCTGAATTCATACGATTTGTTGGATTACAGAATCTGCCATGTATGCTGAACCAAAAAGCCTTTCCTGTACGAAAACAACCTAATCTGAACCGTAGTACTAATACTAACCCTAAAGTGCTATTAGTCATTTGTGTACTTAGAGTACTTAGAAACGAGATCAGGATAAAGCTGGTACATCACTTCGTGAAACGTATTCATACTAGCGCTGTAATCAATGTGCATTCTGTAATTCAACCAATAGTATGCATTCAAGGTCATTGGTGTATTCGCACTCTGTAGTCGCTAATCTTTAGGTGGACCATGACAGCTTATTGATTATCATGGAGCCAGACAAGGAAAAAGACAGCAAAGAACAGAGTGGAGTGGTGATGCATTGCTAAAGCCCTATGTTCCCTTTGGAACTTGAGGGAATAATGAGCTAATAATAATAATAGTAATAATGACATGCACAATAATCACAGTTAATTTTATAAAGGTATTCAATAAAACAACCTATTCTGGCTACTACGTTGTCATTCTCCCTAGAGAGAGATATTTTAAATTTCAGACTATCTGACTACTGTTCATTTTCTTCCTATAGTACCCATGAGTTCTCAGCAAACGAAATATAAGTATATATAAGGGGATAATTGTTTTGAAAATCTCTTCTGAACGATCCAATGACAGTAATTATACTTATTTTAATTTTTCAGCTAGTTTTGTAATTTTCTATAGTTTGGTTTGTAAGGGTTAGCTATGTTCTTACAAGTTGATCACGGATTGATATCAGTTAGAGAACCACTGAAAACCAGCAAGGAGTACTGGACAGCTGTTTCATCCTAGTTTAGGAATCATCGGCAGTCCGCATCCACCACCAGTGTTCGAACCCAGGACCTTCCGTTACAAGGCAAGCTGGCTCGTATACCATTCAGCCACAGGGACCCGATTCAATGGCTCATGAATTCTAACTTCTACCAATTCATGATTTAGCGTGACCTCAACCAGTGTCGTTGGTGGGACTTCCCTCCTCACACGTGACATCTGGTTGAACCTCACTGGTCACGACTTCTCACTAGAACTCCAAGAAACTCCATCCTGTAGCAAGTCACTCACTAGCGAGCATCAGATTAATTTTCTATAGTTTGGTTTGTAAGGGTTAATTATGTAATTATTATCCGTTTTTCTCCTAGACTTTATATCATTCTTTTGACATTTACATATCAAATATTGATTTGATTCTTATTATTTTTCTTGACTGTGTATATCTCAATAAAGTTTTTTCAGCTAGACAGTAGAACACAGAGATTGGTTTCCAGCGTTCAGACTACACTTCATAGTAACACTAAGAAAGAATGAAGCGAATGGATACCGGCATTATTCGATTCTTTCAAGTTACGAGTGAGACATGGCGTCTCAAGCTTTGGCTATGAATTTCCGTATTAAGGGTGCTGTAAGTAGTAACTGTCTACCAACCATGCTATCGTGACATTAAATAGGATTCAATTGTTTTGAAAACAAAGCGAGACGTTGCAACTCACCGCGTATTTGGTGTTGTAGGACTTTCCCTATGGCAATGTTCGAGGTGTCCGTCGTGGGAAAGAGAGGCGAGTCATTTTTGCGTCTGACTAGGAGAGTCTTCTCGCTTAATATGTGCTCAATAGTTTCGAATGATATCACGGCTTAGGCTGGCATGTGAAATGAATGGCTATGCCCACGTAAAGTGTCACTTAACGGTTGAAAAACTGTAGCACATATGGAAATGAAACAACTATAAAAAATTATGAGAACCAAAAACCGTCGTAATTTCTTAAAAGAATCAGGTAGTTAATAATCCTTAACGGTTTGTACATCATCAGGGACTGGCCTAATTCTTTGGCTGTAGATCAAATGCCCGAGGAATTTCAATGAGGTCTTCTCGAATTCACATTTGTCTAAGTTGATGGTCATCTCATACTGATGAAGTCTTTCGAATACAGTCTTCATATGCTTCAGGTTTTCTGTCTCATCTGCACTCGCAATGAGTTAGTCGTCAATGCATACATAGACGAAGGCAGACCACAGAGTACTTGATCAGTTAAACGTTGGAATGTCTGAGCGGCGTTCGTTAGCCCAAAAGGCATGCGGATATCTGTCGCTGCTCCTTTTTTTATCTCTAATTTTAATGCTTCGACTAGTGGTTAGGCGATATATTGATAATGTGTTATTTTATGATTTGATTTTCTTTGAAAGAATGAAGTTCATTCTGATCTTGGACTATCTGAGGGAATTGTTGGTGTGGGATTCTTGTGGAGAGACTTTTTGATCTCAACCTTTCTGGGAATATTCCACTTGATTCTTTGGTACTCCTGTGGAGTCTGAAATAATATGACTGTACTGTTTTTTGTTAGATGCTAAAAATGGAAACATTGTATATAACTTTTGTTTAGAATGACTGATTGTAATATATGCATAACTTTGGAGTACAGTCTATAATACAGTATGCTGTTCAACGCTTTGTCTTCTCACTGGTCCATACTGTCGACTTGTTTCACTACTAGTTGTGCTGTATGCTTAGATGTTTGCAGGAACCTGTCATCCTCATCCGAAGACTATTCTACAACCAGTGCACAGATTCTACTAGTAGATACGACTCCAGCAGTGAACACTATTGTGGATTATATTAATAATTTGTAGCAGTGGACTTTAACTGTTAAACCAAGTAACCAGTTAATTATATAAATCATATCATTTCATTAACTTGGATTTTTATCCTAATATTTATTGTTAACAAGCTCGCTATAAAGTCTCCTACATGCCTTACAGTTGAATGTTGCTTGACGAATTTTGTTCTACATTGCTTGTTTTGTACTGGAAAATTATGTAACTTGTACAGCTGCCTAACGGCCCTGTTGAAGAAATTTTTAGTTTTTGACGCTACTACTGTTGAATAAAGCCACATAGATCTTTCGACAGATAATCGTCTTTTTTGTTTGTCTTTGGAGCGTCTGGTGACTGTAATTATCTCGAGGAAGTTTTGATCAGTAGGACACGTAGATCACTTTCCTGCGTTCAGACCCCAGAGAGTCGGTTTTGGTCGTTACAGTATATTAAGCTATTTAATAATATCTGTGAACATTCCAAAGACTACTAACTAAGATATTGTTGATCATAGAACTTCAGCGTTGCAATTAAAGCATGAAATTTATGTTTCATACATTTGATTCCCTTGATAAATTTCGACAGAGAAAGGAAGACCAGATTTGCAGTATAAAATGATACCATTCTATTTCATAGGTTCTCATCAGCTAACTGCAGACTACCTGAAATTACAGTGGTTATAAATAATGACATTGCGTACTTCAATGTTTGAAAGGTAATAAAGAAAACATTATAAGATGGACGCATCCAGAATATAAGTATTAAATTTTTAGTTCAGGTCACCATCGATTTATATACTATCAAACTATGAAGAAAAAGGAAAAAGGGGGGGTGATAGAAGACAGAAAACAGAAAAATCTAATAAACAGTGTCAACATGGCAAATCAAGAAGGTCAAAGTTCAACAATTTGGAAACTTAGTGAGTTGAGCCCACTAGTGTGTATGATTAATCACTGTAATGAAAGTGATATGGTTACCAAGGGAGTGAGAGATTGACTACACTCTCTTTCTGTGTGCATAAGTTTGGTCTGAGGCGTTTGATTGCAATTGCTTCAGCAAATCGTAGTAGATTCGCTGTCCTTTTTATGTTTAATATTTTGAAGGATTTGGAAATCTCGACAAAATGGCCTGTATCCACAAGGTGTCTGGTAATTGCACTTTGCAAATATCTGCTTCCTTTTAAGCATAAGTTTCTTGGATAGAAGCCCTTCTTTCTGTCCTTCCAATGTACTTGCTGTAGCAGGTGCACGTGCATTTATAAATGCAGTTGGAGGTAACATCAGCAGGGTACTTTTTCAGTTTCGATTGGCCTATAGAGCATGTTGTGCTGTATAGCGTCACCAGTGCAGATGGAGGGAAGCATCTCTTTATTGCTCCTTTCATCGTCTTGTCAATCTTTGTAACACTGCTTCTCCTTTTTATGGGGGGGGGCAAATGAACACTTTCTTCTTTTCAACTGTTGGATACTTCACTTTCCCATCTTTTTCTTTGTTGTGATTTAGGATAAATCCCTTTGAATACCCGTGTTTCCTAAGGCATTTCTCAACAAAGCGTAATTCTTCTTCAACCGTGTTAGGCGAACATAACTTCCTGGTTCTGTTGTATATTGTCCTTACTAATCCTTTAATGTTTTCTTTATTATCTTTCAAAAAAAATAATTGAATTATGAAATGTTACTATTTGCAGCTGATGAGAACCTGTGAAAAAGAATGTTAGTGTCATTTTATAGTACAAATCTGGTCTTTCATTCTCTATTGAAATTATATGTTATTCGCAACACAACGAACTCGATTGGTAAAATTACTTTCATCAGAAAATAAGACACCCCAAATGTTTGCAGCTGACTCTTCATACTTATACCTATCAGTAAAACGCGCGGTAGGAAGGCTTTGCTGAGCAACCTCTGAGTGACTGATTTTCAACACAAAACTTTGCTCAAAATTAAGGCATTCCTGGCTGCGAAACTCCATTCAGCACACAAAAGTGTAAAAAAATTGAAAGAAGTGTACGGGAAACAGAATAGTTACATGGAAAAACATGAGGGTTTGATGTATTTGAGAGATCCCGAAAAGTGGATGCGTTTGTACCACTGAGAACGATTTTCACTCATATTTTGGTGGTGTGATACAGACAATGTGTGGCAACAGAATATATTGCATTAACGAATATAAACTGTAGATATATAAACAGTGGTTTGATTAATGAAAAATATACCTTGGCTTCCGTCTCTGCATTCTGTTCTTACATTTGGTGTCACCGCCTACCGACAAATGGAAAGCCTAGGCCCTGCAGTTTTTGATGGGGACATATGGATCTTTGGGTAGTAATTCGAGGCTGTTGCGCAGTTGAGTGGCGTTCAAGATCCGTCAGCGATGAGGCTGTTACTTGGAACGCTGCTGGGAGGTCGGACGACGGCAGCATATGATAGTGTGAGGTGAAACACTGGCGAACACGAGACAGGGTCATGCAAACTGCTGCTAAAGTGGGAAGGACTATAAGTGGTCATCGTGTGACAGGGTCGTGTATGTACGATCAGAGGAGCGAGTGAACGTCTGCGAGCTCCGGAGCTCGATACAGCAAGACAGGCTAACAAAGCCGCCAGCACCAAGACATTCAAACCAACTTCAGTCGCAAGTTTTGGTGGGGGCAGGAGTGTGGTGGTTTGATATAGACAATGTGTGCCAACGGAATATTATGCTCATATATTCCCAAAGTTCAATACTGCATACAATATATGTGTTTGAACATTCGATTTGATGTTAGACAGAACATATTTCCCACGGTTGAATACTGCATTAACAAAAGAATACTATGTATATTTGAACATTCTGTTTCATGTTGTTCGATGTAAATCAAACTCACACGCTCGGTGACTGGTTAACGAATATAAACTGTAGATATATAAACAGGGGTTTGATTAGTGAAAAATACACCCTGGCTTCCGTATCTTGCCTTCTGTTGTTGCAATATGAATAACATACCGAAAACTCCATCCAAGCAGTCTCCATCTCCATACGTGGCCAGCTCAAACCAAATGTCAAAAACTTCAGGGACCGGTGACAGGTATTTCCAGTCATCCTATGTCACATAACACTGCTGATCGAAGAAAGCTGTGTTTCGGCGTGTGCTAACAATCTCTGTAATAAGCTAGAGTAGGTGTAACGGCAGAAGACAAGAGGCTTGGCAATGGAATGTTTATTAGAAATTTGGTAAGCAAATACAGGGGAATTTTGAATACCGTAAATTAAGATCATCATTTGCAAACACCGTCTGTCTTTTGCTGACCTTCGTATTGTTTCATTGTCTTCTTTTTGTATCTCACATATTTTGCCCCAGTACTAGTTGATTTCTTCTCTTCGACTTCAAATCAACCTCTCTCTTATTTGATAATTTTGAGCCGGAGAACGTCTCTTTATATGCTACTGATAAACCTGGTCAGTAGCATACGGCATATAGATAGTGAAAAAAAATTTATCATCAATAACAGATGCAAAGCTACTTGGTAATGTTACCTGAAAATATAAGCCATCCAGTTTCTTTCCCCTTTTTAATTCTCATAAATTTTCAAAAAAATGAAGAAGTAACTCTCATGGGATTTCACATTGTAAATGTAGTCTAGCAGCCTTTCATTAATTAAATTATCCACATGTTTCACTCTCATTATGCACAACTCTGTTTATAACTAAATTCTAACCATTAGTGGTCATTTATCAGCTGAAAAAGATTTAGATTTTCAAGACAAATGTTAATTCAGTGATTTAGGTACTTGGTGCATGCATTGCGAAGAGTATTTCTAACAGGCCGCTGCAGATTTCCATTGGCAGCTGACTTATTTGGATCACTGGGGAAGATTACGTGGCCGGCCAAAAATAATTAGCAATAAGAAACTCATGTATAATCCCCATCCAGGCATTAATGAAAACAAAACACGTCGATCAGCGAAGAGTCTCTTTTCGGCGAATTCATTTTCTTAGTTGTACAATCGCAAATATACATTTATGTGTTATTTTTTATGTATGTGTACATTAAGTTTATCAGACGAAATACAATTGGTTATAGTTATTTAAACTAAACAGGTGAAGATTAGTAATTGAAGTTACGTAATACAACACTTTAATCGCGCCTAAAAAGAAACTCTATATGAACTTGGATTTCAAAGGGGATTTAGCAAGCAATATTCTCAAGAGAAGGATCACATCATCTCTGAGAAGAACATTCTTTGCAGCAATGCTAAGAATAGTGTTCTCAAGTCACCCACTGATCTGCAGAAGCCTGAAGGACAAGATCCCGCATCTGACAACTTCTATGTGCATATATCAGTTCACCTGCTGCTGTGGAGCCAGGTACATTGGTCGTTCGACGTGCAACCTGTCCAAGTGGATTCAAGAACACTATCCAGCATGGTTGCGAAAAGGCAATAGTGGTGCAATAAGGAGCGCGATAATTGAACACCTACCTGGTTAACACTGATCATTCCATTTCAACAAATGCCTCCTTCACAGTAATCTACAGAGTCAAGAACAACCTATCAAAGGCGATACGGTTTCGCCTTCTTTGTATCGCTGAAGCTCTGGTTATTCACATAGAAAAACCGGAGCTGTGCATACAAAAGAGGATTACTCAACCACTTCTACTGTCTTGGTAATAACTTTTTTGATTTGATTTGATTTTTTTGATTTTGATGATTTAATTTTGTTTCTTTGCCTGTTCTTTAATTGCTTATAATTCTTCTATTCATCAAGAAATCTTACGTAATTTCGTATTATCTACTTTGTTCCTATGTGCATCCTGAGTAAAACTCACTCATCAAACTATTCTTATTATTACATAACTTCTTTTAACAATTGATTGTGACAACTCATCACCTTTGTTACTACCCTAATTTCAATGATGCCTGATTTTCTTGACTGATTTTGTATTACGTAACTCCAATTGCCAATCATCACCTGTTTAGTTAAAATAACTAAAACCAACTGTATTTTGTTTGATAAACTTAATGTACACATACATAAAAAATAACACATATCTATTTGCGATTGTACAGCTAAGAAAATGAATTCGCCGCCGGAAAGGGACTCTTCGCTGATCTACGTGTTTTGTTTTCAATAAGAAACTCTCGGAACGAACCATCCAACAAAAATTTCGAGGGAAACTGAAGTGGATCGCATAAGGGCTGAGTAGATGCTCCAGGCTAGTCCTCGAGTGGAACCTGAATGAGGAACGATGGTGAAGACATAAAAGCTTATGAGCTATCGCTAAATCAGCTGAAAGGAACTGCAGAGAGCAGAGTGAAATGGAGATGTTTTGTTGAAGCCCTATGTTCCACTTGGAGTCCAGGGGAATAATAATAACAAACTAATATTATGGAATGTGATCGAAGTTCCTCAAGTGATACAAAAACAGGTCAGCAAGGGTAGCAGCAAGATATTGAGATACATAAGTCATAAGAACACGTAAGCTATTAGCAAATTGTAAATACATAATTGAGATATGAAAACAAATTGTGAGTTCATTTCATTCGATTAGATTCCGGACATATGAAGCATGAAAAATTTATTAGATGATAACTGACAGAAGTTAGAATTCACGGGATGGTCACTGGATCCTAATCGGCTGAATGGTATACGACCTGGGTTCAAACTCCGGTAGGCATGTACCGATGAAGAGTATCAAGCGAGGACAAAACAGCTGTCTAGTAGTCCCTAGTCTTCCTAGTGGTTCTGTAACTGATGTCAGCTTGTTATCAAACCTGGAATCAATCAAATTCCGCCAATCTTTTTTTATTCCTTCACGTTCCCATTGGAACACTTTAAAAATAGACAGAAGACCAGTAGTTCAGCGAAGAGTCTCTTTTCGGCGAATTCATTCTCATAGCTGTACAATCGCAAATATATATGTGTTATTTTATATGTGTGTGTACATTAAATTTGTCAAACGAAAATACAATTAGTAAGTTCAGATGAACTGGATGTTGATATAAAAGAGTAGTAACAAAAGTGATGAGTTGTCACAAACGATTGTTAAAGAAGAGTTACGTAATAACATGAATACTTAATTGAAAGACTTGTACTCAGGGTGTACATGGAAACAAAATATACGGAATCACACAAGGGTTTTAAGTAGAAAAATAAGCATACAAACAAAAGTTAAGTCAAATCAACACAGTTGTTACCATGGGAGTAGAAGTGGTTGAATAATTTTCTTTTGTATGCATAGTTCTGGTTCTTCTAGCTTAATAGCTAGGGCTTCTGCGATGCAAAGAAGACGGAATTGTACCGTCTTTGAAAGGTTGTTCTTCACTTTTTAGATTACTTTGAAGGAGGCTTTTGTTGAGATGGAATGACCAGTGTTGACGAGGTGTTCTATTATTGCACTCCTTATGCAGCCATTACTTCCTACCTGTAGCCACGCTGGATAGTGTTCTTTGACCCTTTTTGACAGGATGCGCGTTAAACGACCGATGTACCTGCTTCCACAGCAACAGGTGAACTGATATATGCACATTGAAGTGGTCAGGTGCGGGATCTTGTCTTTTGGGCTTCTGCAGATCAGCGGGCAACTAGAGAACACTACTCTCAATGTTACCGCAAAGAAAGTTCTTCTTAAAGAGGTAGAGATTCTCCTTCTAAGGACGTCACTGAGTAGGTCTCCTTTGAATTCGAGGTTCATATAAAGTATCATTTTTGTCACAGATGCTGTTTCTTGCTTTTGGATTCTTTGTTTGATGTTTTTGTCCACGAATCTTGATGGGTAACCGTTTTGTATGAAGGTTTCTTTCAGGAAGTTTAGTTCTTCTTCCAGGGTATCAGAGCTGCAGATGCGCCGGGCGCCAGTGGCAAGAGATCTAATTAAGTTTCTTTTCCGATTGATTGGTATCCAGCTGTAGAAACTTGTCAGTTGGCCGTTCCATATGGGTTTCCAATGGATGGACCTTTTTAAAGTTCCATCAGCTGTCCTTGTAAGTTCAACATCAAGAAAAGGGATTTTAGATTCGTTTTCAATTTCAAGAGTGAACTTTGTGGCTGGATGGCATTTGTTGAATATTTGCAGTAACTGATTGAGATCGTGGCCATCATCACAGATAATAAAGATGTCGTCCACATATCTAACATACAGTTGGAAATTGTCAATAGTTGATTTGAGTGGGCCGTTCTCGAGGCTTGCCATGAAGCAGTCTGCCATTAATGGGCCCAGTGGACTTTAAAAAAAATCAATTAAGGGAATCAGGGCAGAGGAAGATTTACTCCATAAGTCAGTCTTTGATCATCACATAGCAATGGCCTGTGTGGACTTCAAAAGAAGTCAAGATATGCACTTGATATCCTATATATGAAACAGATGTTTCATGATTGCACTGTTCAAGGAATTACTTCCAACTAACTGCAGACTTTTCGGTATGTGTTCAGAAATTCCATTATGAAAACAATTTTATTTTGATCAGCTAATGAGCAGATATGGTAGTGGTCACAACTGTGAATCGCACTGATCTGTAGGCCAGCAACATGCATTATTTGACAGCTCGCGAATCAAACATTTGTCTGAATCCTTAACAAAAAAAAATAAGGGTTGTACAGATATAGATTATAAATTTAAAAAATGCTTTTGCTCCTACCATCCACAAGCCTGTTCAGCTTCTTGTCAAGATGGTAACCATTGGGCCCTAAGGAAATTCGTGAGACATCTTGTCCTACGTCTTTTAATCTTCCAGATCTTTGAACTCACTCCTCACTTAAATATCACTTACCTACCTCACAATAATCTTTTCATTTACGCACTATTATACTCTATCTGTTCTTAACTACCTAGGCCTTTATTGAAGCTAAAACTTACTCTTTGTTCACATTTGTCGCTTTGATTATAAACACAACAACACCAATGTTTGAACAAAGCTATATTTTCATCGAAAATGTCCCAGTTCCTATGCTAAGACCAATATGGTTAGCATTAAACATTCCAAATGTGTACTGTCATTCCAAGGAATCTCCACCTCCTCCTTGTATACATCTTGTAAATCTACTTCGAATGATGTATTATCCACAGTTGTATTTTACGCCATTTAGCAGTTCCCCAGGACGTTCTTCTCTTCCTAAAATGGCGTTCAATCAGTTGGGGGGATAGCACTTACACAAATATATGCTGTTCACTGATTGATCATAAATATCAGCAGGAAACGGAACGAAGTTTGGGTTGTCGCTCAACTTTGATGGTGACCATCGCGAAAGGTTTACAAATGAACATCTGTAAGAACCTGTTCTGAATGCTTGTTCAATAAATGAACAATTGAAACTTTTGAATGAGTATTAATTTAAGATACTTCAGGAATGTAATCTATAACATAAGTGATCGTGCCTGTAAAAATGGCATATATTTCTTGCAAAGACTAAATTATACGAAATATAAATTATTATTATTATAAAGTCTAACAGTGTTATAAACTGTGTTTACTGATGATTCTTTGAGCACACTCGATTACTGCACATAAACGCATCAAGGTACCCACACAACTTTCCAACTTCGCTTACACAAATGAAAAAAAAATTAGTTAAATTTATAAAAAAATCTATAAAATTTCAGTAGACACGGGTCAAACAGGAAGGAAGATAAAGTACATTCGGAGACAATATTAGTGTTATCAATACATACTATATACTATGGGAATAAGACAAGTGTTCACACGATCCGTGATCAAGACTTAACCGAATAGTTCCCAAATACTTGGGGAGCAAGTAAGAAGTACACATTTCTAAATATTGCATCTGTAAAATCTCAGTAAAACTGAAATGAGTAATTCCAATGTTTCGTTTACCAAACTGGACAAAACTTCTTCGGGGAAATTAATCGAAACCAAAATAACAGAGGCTTGTGTTTAAAAGGACATCTCATGTTTTCAAAAACTTTCTCCAATCATATGAATCATATAAAAAGGTCACCACAAATATAATAAACAAAATTGCATGAGCCAACAATTATATCCAATATATTCCTCTTCAGCCTCTATAATCATAATTCCACTAATTTAGGCATACAATAGCCAGTCAGTAAAGACAAATTAGAATCATATTAGATGTGTGTTTGTATTGTGGAACAAGTATAAAGTGGGATGGAACAATAGTCAGATAGTTTGGAATATGCAAGCTCAATGAGAACATGAGATAAAATGAGATGAAAGAATTTAAGATGTATATAAATATATATATATATACATATGTATATATATATACAAATATAGTCAACAAAAATACAGGTTTCCAGAGTGAGTGATGTGTGAGACAATATGAATATTTCAGGAAATAAACCAACGAATGGGGCGGCCTAGACATAAGTTCAAGGTTGAAAATAACGACAACAATAACAATGATTGTAAAATAATAACGATGAAGTGGTGTGGACGTAAAAGTACTATTGGTGAAGGATTGTCAAGTAATAATAATAATAATAAGGAATTCAGTGAAGTGAGATGAACAGGTTAGAAAAGCACTACTAAAACCTAAGGCAATTGAAATAATAAGAAAGGTCATGAAATCATAAACAGTCGAAAATGAAAGTTTGCTAATGAAACAAAGGAACAGAAGAAGAAGAATGAGAAGAAAAGAAAATTGTGATGGGAATTTAAAGCGCCAATGTTTATGGAGGATTTGTTGGCCTTACTGCAGGCCATAGTGATTGAACATACTTCTTTTGTGTACAAAGAGCCGATCTTCTGGTAGTGATTTCAACCGCTTCCGCTTCTGATCGAAGACTTAGTCGAGCTCCTCTTGATAGATTACCAGGAACGCAGTAAATGACTGAAAATGCCTGGGCAAGTTTAATCGAGTTTCCAGTATCTACCAAGTGGTCTAAGACTGCACTATTTACACATTTGTTTACCCCTTTACACAACCATATAGGTACATGTTCACATGCGCGCATGGATAAAGCCCTATGATTACGGCCAATGTAACTAGCTACACACGAGCAGTTTAATTCCTAGATGCACATTGATGAGGCGATCTTTGATAATTTATCCTGGACTCATTATATGAGTACTGGTTTAGTTGGGAAGTTGAGTACCAATTTAACTGCTGGAGACGTTCTCTCCACTGATCTCTCAAGTCAACATTTTAGAATGTCGGCTTCAATTTCCCTTTTGTAACTTAAGATACAAGGGTTTCTATCTACGGTATCCATCTTTACCCTATCTCTAGGCATTGACATATACTTTTTTAGGAATTTCTCTACATATGCATTTTCTTGCAGTGTAAGTTTCAGTTTATGCTTTGCTTCCTTAATGCATTCCTCTGAACATATACGTTTTATTCTATAGCTTAGACACTTAACTAAGTTTCTTTTGTACTGAATCGGTGTGAAGCTATGAAAATGGATGTACTGACCCGTTCAAGTTTTCTTTCTAAATAAGTTCCTTTGTAGATATCTGTCTGTCTTCATGGTAAGGACAACGTCTTCTTCCTCACATGCAAACTGAATAGCTCGATGAACACTATTAACAGCATTCTGTAGTTCTTGTTTATTAAGATTCCTATCACAAACGATGAAGATATCATCTATGTATCGACAATAATAGTCAAGTCCTTTAATTGCGTCTTTAAATGGACCATTTTCAAGATTTGCCAGGAAAATATCCAGAGGTGATCCCATGGCAACACCATCAACTTGTCCATAAAAATCAATGTTCAGCATAAACTGGGCATTCATAATGCATTTCACTAATAATTTCTTGACTTTTTCGGATGGGATTCCTACACCTATCTTTAGTTCTATCATTTGGTCACATAAGTAGTTGAGTGTTTCGAGCAGTCGGATGTTGGTGAATAATGATGCTAAATCCAGTGAATTTATTTTCTTTTCCTTTAAATTTAGGCATTTGGCAGTTTCTACAAAGCTAAATACGTCTTTTACACTGAATTTCACTAATTCACGATGTAATGGTTCCAATGTCTTTACCAATCAATTTGCTGAAGAATGATAGGTAGATGGACACATATATAGGATGAGACGTAGTGGTACTCCGGGCTTATGGACTTTCAGTAAACCATAAAGTCTTAGTGTGTGAGTACCTGAAGGTTTCAATTCGTCTAGTGTACACTTAGGAATCAGATTACTGTCAACTAGTGCTTTTAGTATCTTAGCCATTTGGAGTTCGGTTGCCTCAGTTGTATCTTTACCACTACTCAGCTTTTGAAATTTCTTTTGGCAACTTAAAATGAGATTCATTTTGTCTACATAATCCCTCTTTTTCATGATAACTGTACCAGATCCTTTGTCAGCTTTAGTTATTATCAGATTTTCGTTCTTTTTGAGGTCACGTAATGCCTCTCGGTGTTTCTTTGTAAGTAGACTGTTGGCAGGAACTTTACTCTCCTTAAACTGGTAGCAGGAATCGATTGGGGCACCCTTAAATCTTTCTAGGTCATATTTGGACGAAGGAATTAGGTCGTTTGTCTAAGCAAATAGGTATTCAAACTGAACATCAGTCTCTAAATGATCAACCTGGTTATATTTGTCACACGATTTTAAACCGATATATGAAGCTTCAAGTTGTGTCTTATCTGTTTATGATTTCATTACCTTCTCTCATTATTTCGATTACCTTAGGTTTAAGCAGTGCTTTTCTAACTTGAAGTCGTCTTTACAAACTCCTGTTCATTTCACTTCACTAAACCCCTTACTATTATTATTATTATTACTTGACAATCCTTCACCCATAGTACTTTTACGTTCACATCACTTCATCGTTATTATTTTACAATAATTGTTATTGTTGTCGTTATTTTCAACCTTGAACTCATGGCTAGTCCACTCCATTCGTTGGTTTATTTCCTGAAGTATTCATATCGTCTCACACACCACTCACTCTGGAAACCTGTATTTTTGTTGACTATATTTGTATTTATATACACACACACACACACATGTTAAATTATTTCATCTCATTTTATCTCATGTTCTCATTGAACATGCATATTAAAAAACTATCTGACTATTGTTCCATTCCATCTTATACTTGTTCCACAATACAAACACATATCTGATATGATTCTAATTTGTCTTTACTGGCTGGCTATTGTATGCTTAAACTAATGGAATCATAATTGTAGAGGCTGAAGAAGAATATATTGGATACAATTGTTAGCTCATACAATTTTGTTTATTATATTTTTGGTGACCTTTTACATGATTTATATGAATGGAGAAAGTTTTTAAAAACATGAGATGTCCTTTTAAACATAAGCCTGTTTTTCTGTTAATTTCGATTAATTTCCCTGAAGAAGTTCTGACCAGTTTGTTAAACGAAACATTGGAATTACTCATTTCAATTTCACTGAGATTTTACAGATACAATATTTAGAAATGTGTACTTCTCACTTGTTGCTCAGGTATTTGGGAACTATTTGGTCAAGTCTTGATCATAGATCGAATGAACACTCGTCTTATTCCCATAGTATGTAATATTTATTGATAAGACTAATATTGTTTCCGAATGTACTTTATCTTCCTTCCTGTTTGACGCGTGTTTATTGGACTTTTATAGATTGCTTTTATAAATCTAACCAATTTTTTTATTAATTTGTGTAAGCGAAGTTGGAAAATTGTGTGAGTACCTTGATACGATTTTGAGGAGTAATAGAGTGTGCTCAAAACATCATCAGTAAACAGTGTATAACACTGTTAGACTTTTTAATAATAATAATTTATATTTATATTATGGACTACAATCTTGAAGTATCACAAATTAATACTTTTTGAAAAGTTTAAATTGTTCAATTATTGTACAAACAATCAGATAAGGTTCTTATAAATGTTAAATTTTAAATTTTCCACGAAGATCGCCATCAAAGTTGGATACAATTGTTAGCTCATACAATTTTGTTCTAAATAAATTATGGCAGTATTCACGTTAACGAAAGTTGTATGAGCCGTGATCACAATTTGTACTGTATTGTTGTTAGTGTATCTACTATGGAAGAAAAAACACATTCGGAAATAAAATTATTATTGTTAATAAAATATAATATGATGGGAATGCGACGAGCGTTGTTAGTCAATAAGATGGGAAATAATGTGTTTTTAGCAAAATAAATAACTTGTTGGAGTGTTATTATGTGAATTGAAATATATTTTAACGTTACAGGATTTCATTATGAGCTGACATCGGTTAAAGAACTATTGGAAAACCTGGGATTACTTGATAGCTGTTTCGTCCCAATGCTTGGAACTCTTCGTCAGTACGCACCAACCGGAGTTTGAACCCAGGACATTCGGGTTACTAGGCAAGCTCGTCGACCATTCAACCACTGCGACCCGACCCAATGGACGCAATGTCAGCTCATGATGAAATCCTGTAACCAATCAATCAAATGCCAACAAACCAATACTTGAACATTTCAACGTTATTTGTAATTCTCTGATTTGACTGGTTATAATATCTTCTATTTCTCTGGTACTTGTGTTGAGCCAGTTCTATTACATGTGTTGGGTGTTGGCTCAATGAACAAGAATTCAGTAATCAGTCTCTCTCTCCACCCACTCATATTATGTTTTAGAATCTTAACTCTGTCCCACCCACGCTGTTTTGTGCATGTAGTGCAATTTCTGAGCTTTTTTTCTGAATTACTTATCTTCGCTGGTTCATTCATTCTAACCTTAGGTAAATTCTTGTCTTCTGATAATCTCACTACTCCTGATCTAGTAGTCTGACCTATGTATTTGACCTAACTCACAGTCTAATTGGGTCAACAGGGTCAACGGCGAAGGTGTCGGTTGTTGATAAAAGTCTTTAGTGGCTTGTTGGGAAGGCTTTTCTGACCCTTAAGGAAGAACTGACTTAAAAATTCGAATCGTTTTGTTTTTGCGAATGCCAAGCGGAGAAGATTTCCAAACTGACTTGAAGAATGATGAAGGTTGTTTATCTTTCCTTCCTCGATTCTGGTTTTATCTTAGTCGATGATTTCTTCATTCGTCTGTTGGGCTGTCCGTTTTCTCCTGTGCCATGTATTTTGTTTTCATGGTTTTGTTCAACTTCGTTGAGGGGAAATTCGTCTATAAAGATAATGTTAGTCTTTAACTTAATGGAAGGCTTATACTAGGCTATTCTACGCTTTTATCAAAAAACTAGGGAACACATTTCCTTGTCTCTTTTCCTTAATTAACGTTCTCTCTTTTGCACTGCATATTACCCTGGTATACAGAATTTACTTCCCATCTTCCATTGGTATTTATTGCACAGCCTTAATATATTATAGCGGCTTCCATTTACTATAAATACTGTTCGACAGCTTTCCATTACTACGATTACTACTAATACTAAAAGTATATTATTGCTATCATATTCATCATTAATGTCATCACTCGCATCATTAATATTTCATTAATTGAAAGTACACACACGCATAATTGATTTGCATAATTCCCGTCTGTGTTGTCTATCAACTGACAATTAAGTATGATTAGTTTATATTTGATTTGATGCCAGCAAAGCCTGTCAAAGATGTGAGTGAAAATAATTGTCTTTTTTTCTCTAAAAATAAACTGCTAAGCTAACAAGAATCTGTTGAGCATTAAAAAAATACTGAATTATTCACTCGCTCAACTGAGATATCTAGGACATGTGCTACATGTGCCAAGCCATCGCCTTTCATCTACTAGCAAGGTCCACTGACGTCACCGATAGCTGCTATCTTTACTTGGTGCTTGGGCTTGCATGAAAGCAGTTACCAGTACAGTGTAAGATGTCTACACTATGCTGAGAGACTGTGGGCAAAGTCTAACTGCTCGGGGACAGGGATGTAATAGCAGTAAAGTGTTTCCCTCAGGTGACCAGCATGCCAGCAAGCTATGCTGCCTCTCCATTTTGGAGACGGGGATGACTAGAAAAGGTCAACCCTAAAGACTTTATATATTTTGAATTACCCTACAGTAGTCTGCAGGTAAGTTACTAATACAGGAACAATTTTAAAAATCAGTTCAAACAGGCCGTGTTTAACCGGATCCAAACAGTTGTTCCTTGGGTGCGCTAAAGTCTCACAATACTTACTCTCCATCTGACTCAGGTGCCTTAGGATATAGTCAAGTTCTACGGTATGGGCAGGCAGGAAGTAATAAACACCCGCTGATACTTTCAAAAACACATGAAACCCTCCCGATCACCACCCATAATGTCAAATGACATAATATTAGGTTGACAAAGAGTTAAGGATGGTCTAATCAAAACCTGACGTCATTCCACGAAATCTTTGAGAATTTGTTTCAGACAAATAAACAGATGTAGACCACCAGATTTGGATCCTTAAAATGCTAAGAACCTCTGTCTGGGGAATATTGGTGATATAATTTGAAATCGTTCTCAATGTGGTCTCACACATTCATTAAACCTTTCCATTGCAGACTTAGTATCATTACAGCTCTTCTGAATCTCTTTCTGCTTTCCTCTCCCCACAGTTACATCATTTATCGAGCGTAGGGAGTTCAACTGTCGCACTTATGTGTAAAATTCCATATAGAAACTTGGCCAGTTATTTCATTCTTCAATCTTACCTCCTGATCCCAGTTCTGTTTAAAAGCGTTTAACAGTTTTAATCAATCCGATTACAAAGTAACTGTCTATAGGAATTTTCAACTCTATTATCAAGTCATTATCCGGTTCACATACTTATCAGATGTGTCATCAAAAGCATTTAGAGCTGGCTACGGTAGAAACTTCTCAACAGCTGTCTTTGTAGGCTCGAGACTGAAGATCATTTGGCTAACTGGGAGGGATGGGCAACAAAGAAATCTAGCTGTGTATCGAACCACTAAATGGCCTGTTGCTCTATTACTATACAGAGCGAAGTGGTGATGGACTGGACATACGTTGATGAGATCGCTGAGTGATTTCACACACCAGACCGTCGAATGTAGTCGGCAGAGTAGTAGGCAATGAGTTGGGAGTTGGTTCCAGAGTGGTAGAGATGAGATCATATGCTGAGGAAAATAAAGCTCGTGGGTGTTGGCTGCGTCAGATGACATTTACAAAAAGAATCAAGTGCAGTCAAGATGTGCTCTTTTTTAAGCCGCATGTTCGACTCGAAACACCAGCAACAAATAATATTAAAAAAGGGCTCAACCGTGGCATGTAACATATTCCTCGCCATTTTTTCTGCTTAATTAAATACAAAAAAATGTGTCATAAAAATAGGGAAAATTGAACTGAAATAGTAAAGAAACAATAGAGTGGAAATAGATGAGTTCAGTTCTCGAAAACACTCAGCAATGGAGAATTCCTTACCTCATAGTACTTTCAATTCTCAACCATATTATTATCGAAACTACCCAAATCACCAATCTGGTGAATGATGACTGGCGGTTGAATCCATTATGCTTATTTCATGGTATTCGGGACTCGTCATCTGGATATGCCTGCATTCCCCAGTGAGCGATGGTGTTCTCACTGGGGAACTCAGGCACATCCAGATGACGAGTCCAAAGAGAGATGAAATGCGCATTATGGATTCCACTGATAGTCACCATCCATCAAATCACTCCAAGTTGATCGTCAGACATAGTCGTAGCTTCCGCACAGGGGGTGGACATGTCAATAAAGGCCGAACATTTCAATCAAATCAATCAGAGGGGAAATTAAAATCGAATTAAGAGTAAATACTACCTAAATTAGCTTGAAATTGCCAAGCCGGACCACAATGGCTAATGCTTCAATTACGTACCCACCAGGACAAACTCAGGACCTTCTGTTTACATGGCAAGCTCGTAGACCATTCAGCCACTGAGACCAAACTCACTGACCAACTTATGAATTCTAACTTCTACCAATTCGTGACTTTAGCGCAACCACTAGCCAATGAAATTCCTATGAGAAGTCATGATCAATAAGGTCCTTCCTGTTGGGAATGAGAGCAAATGCTCGTCGGTAACATTCGCTAGTGTTCGCGTTAAAATCACGAATTGGTAGAAGTTAGAATTCACGGGCTGTCCACTGAGTCGGGTCCCAGTGGCTGAAGGTCATACGATCTTGAATTGTAACCAATAGGCCCTTAATTCGAAAGCCGGTGTGTGCCTACTGCTTGTGAGTCTCAAACTAGGACGCAACAGCCGTCTAGTACTCCCAGATTTTCCATTGGTTCTCTAACTCATATCAGCTCATGATGAAATCCAGTAACCATTCAAGCAAATCCCTACAAACCAATACGTGAAAATCAATGACATGCTCACTAGCGACCGGCCCTATTCAGTCAGCTAGTTACCTAAAGTTCTAGTGGGAATTCGTGACTAGTGGGTTGCATCCCATCGGAAGTGAGGACAAATGATCACCAATGACACTGGCTGGTGTTGGTCACGCTAAAATCATGAATGGGTAGAAGTTAGAATTCATGGACCGTTGAGTTGGGTCCCAGTGGCTGAATGTTATACGAACTTGCGTTGTAATCGGTAGGTCATTGGTCTGAAACCCGGTGGGTGCGTACTGCCGATGATTCCCAAACTAGGATGAAACAGCAGCTGTCCAGTACTCCTTGCTGGTTTTCAATGGTTCTCTAACTAATATCAATCCATGATCGAATCGTAAAAACAAATTTAATCCTTACAAACCAACTACAGAAAAATATAAATTTGACTGTACAGCCTCTGAAAATGATTTCGTTGATAAAATATATTTTCTTCGCTGAGTTTGTCTTTTATTTACTGACTGGTGAATAAATAACATTTTTTTTGATAATCTCTTCATCAGAATTTACAGTTGCATGTTCATAATAATTAAAGAATTCTTGTAAATAAATAAATTTAAAAAAATAAGATCAATCGATTACAGTTTAAAAGCATCTGTGTATAGTAAATATGCATCAGCATAACACTAACTAAACTGAACATCATCTGTAATTATATCGAAACCAACAACCTAGAAGTCTCTCTTCCCACCAACTACCTGAAGGAACTACTTCTCAAATGTACGTTTATTATCCAATTCGAATTCAATGAAGAGAATCGAATGTACAGAAAGACAAGGTATCAATGGAGTCTCCTCTCAATCCATTCCTAGCTAACTACTTGATGACAAATCTTGAAAACAACATCCTAGATCTTCTGATCAATCAACTTCACCTAAATAAGAGATACGTAGATGACACGTTTATAATTTGTGATGAAAAAGTTGATTTAGATTACCCCCTCAAAACTTTCAACGCGGCACACCCATCAGTATAATTTCACCTTAGAAAGTGAATCAGACATGGCATTTACATTCGTCGATGTACTACTTACCAGAAGACAAGACTACAATATCCAAAGATCAATATATCTCGATCCAACATGGATGGGACAGTTCATCAGCCTCCAGAGCTTTGTCCCACTGGTCCGAAAGCAAAGCCTAGTATACACACTAACATCAGGGATTAGAAAAATCCCTCCGAAGGACACGACAGAGGAAGAATTAAATTCATTACGTGAAACCCTACTAGAGAACGAATATCCACGAAGATTCATCGACAAAAACATGAAGGATTAGACTGGTCGCCAAGAATCATAACTGTTACTAAGATAACTCGCTTCATGAACCTCTAATTTAAAGGTGACATCTAAGCAGAAATTCTTAGAAAACGCCTCTATAAATGTCTGAAGAAGACATTTCAGTCAGCCACCTTGCACATCACATTCTCCAGCAGACAATTTACCCTGTCTAATATAAAGGATAAGATACTACTTTTGTCCACTTCAGTGTGTATTTATCAATTTACTTGTTCTTGTGGAGCAAAGTATATCGGGAGTACGCAACTTCAAGTAGCTAAACGTATTCTGGAACACTGTCCAGCCAACAGTAAAAGGAAGAATACCAGCAACTCCATCCTCGAACACCTTATCAAATCTGGATATTGAGCACCCCTGCATGAATGCTTCACAGTGCTTCAATATCGTACGAATACGCCATCTGCACACAGGTGAATCATTGGCTGTTCGGGATCTGAAACCGGACTTCTGCATTCGAAAACACCACATTCCCTTGGCCAGAGTAACGTTATCTCCATAATCTTGCTTCCTTTTATTTTGTATGTTTACTATTATTATTACTACTCTCATCTTCCTTATTTTACTATCACTCTACTACTGTTTATTAATAACACTGTATTTTCATACAGATTTTGTAAAAACACTTTATCGTCTTTACACCAGTTCTTTTCCACTCTACACAACTATACTGATTAGTCATGCTTATTACATCATCCCAACTTCTGCCACCACCTTCTTCTAATCTCCAATTAGTCACCCCTTCTAGATTACACCCTACGTTGCGTAATACGTTTTCGAGGTCAAAGTCTACCAGTATTTGATTGGTCTTATGAATTCTTTGTTAAATATAATTACGATTGTACAGCTTATGAAAATGAATCGTGGAAAAGAAAATTTTCTTCGCTGTTTACTTCTTTTTATTCAGAAAAATTGTAGAGAATTTATGAATATGCAGGCTTCACAGCAGGAAAGGACGCCAATGGTGACTTGATGTGCTTCTCTGGCGAACAGAGTTCTGGTCGTTTTAAGCGAATCGCGATCGACTCTGCTCTTTGGAGTGTTTGGTATCTAGAAGCTTATGGCAATTAATTCGATACCCGGCAAGTGATAAAGAAAGACTATTCTGTCTGGCTAGGTCTTTCAACTGTTCGGACGAGACAATCTAATGTTGAACTGCTGATGGTTTTCACTAGGCCTTAAATTTTTCTTTACTGGTAGGTGTTCCTAAGGAAAGAGAACTAATTTTAATTGGTTGGAGGATTTCATCATGAGCTGACATCAGTTAGAGAACCATTGGAAAACCTGCAGGGAGTACTAGGCAGCTGTTTCCTCCGTCCTAGTTTGGGACTGTTCAGCAGTATTCACCCACTGCCGGGGTTCTAACGCAGGACATTGTGGTTACGAGGCAACCTAGCTCGTAGACCATCAAACCAATGGGACCCGATCCAGTGGCTAGTGCATGAATTCTAACTTCTGCCAGTTCATGTACGACATGGTGCGACCATTTCTCAATATCTTCTTCAATGAGTTACTGCTTCACCTTCAACCTGCTGCACCCTACTGGTGACGGCTTTCCACCAAAATTCTAGGTTAACTTCATGAATAGAGCCAGTCTCTAGTGAGCATCAGATGAATTTTCAAGTATCGGTTTTTGTAATGATTTAGTTTGATTGGTTGGAGGAGTTCATGAGTAACAACGAATATGTCTGGCGCCCCAGGAGCAGCTGAATTGATGGATAAAAGCAGATATGGCTACTGTGAGTATTTCGTTTTTCAGCTTCGTAATCAAAACCGGTTGTGTGGAAAATAAAATCTGAAACTTACCTGCATCAAACGTTCTCTGAATCGATTTTCTCAACCAGGGTTCGAACCCCGGTGGGTGCGTATTGCTGAAGAGTCCCCAAACTTGGACGAAACAGCTGTCCAGTAGTCCCAGGTTTTCCAATGGTTCTCTAACCAATGTCAGCTCATGATGAAATCCTATATAAGCTTCTTATTAACAGATACAGGAGGATTCTTTTCTACCTTCCTCGTCATGTGTTTAGTCATGAAGTATAGGGGCGGTGGGGTAACTATTTTCACTTAAGGTATTACATACAGTCTATTAATAATTTTCAGTTACATTTTCTGAACATATAGCTCACTATCCTGTCACTGAGAGTCTTTACGAAATTTCTTATATACCGGAAAGGAAAACAAGCTGTGAAAATGTGTATATTGACCTGTCTAATTACCTTCAAGAAATTAGAGGGAAAAGAAAAGGAAGTTCATCAAAGACGGCAATCTTTTCGGCGATTTGATTCTCAAAGGCTGTACAATTGCATTTATATACATAAGTTTACATGGATGCAATTATTATTTATTTATTTATTTAATTCCACATAATAACAAAGGAGATAATAATTTTCAACTTGATCTGAAAGTTTGAAGATGGGAATATAGATTACAAGGGGCTTAGAAACAAGATTGCATAGGATTAGAGAACAGATACAACATATGCAAAATTAATATTTGACAACTGGAGAAATAATTTTAAAGGCAAATAAAAGGTGACAATTATTTTCATCAAGAGAGATGTGGAAACTAAAATTCCGCGGGAATAGACAGAATTATAGGTGTGAACAAAATGAGCATGGAAAAAAATTGGAGTAATAATAATTTCCAACTTGAAATGGAAGTTAGGAGGTGCGAAAATAGATTACAAGAGGCTTAGAAACAAAAATTACACAGCATTAGAATATAATTGTAAAATAGTTATTCTAAACGAATTACAAGTGTGAGCAGGAGGAGCATGGAAACAAACTTAAAATAACTGTTCTTATAACTGAAAAAATGGGATGAAGTGAATAAAGACAAAGAGAGAAAAATAAACATACAGCGAAGAAAACAGAAAACCGAAGGCTAATGGAACATACCTAACTAGGTTCATAGTATTTGTTAGGAGTGGACTAGTTTCTTTTGAACACGCAGCTCCGGCTTTTCGATGCATATGGCGAGAGCTTCCGCAGTACAGAGAAGTCGGAAACACACTACCTTCGGTAGATTTTCGTTTACTTTGTAAATGACTCTGAATAATGAGTAGTCAGTTGAGATGGTCTGGCAGGTATTGAGGAGGTGTTCAGTTATGACGCTTCTGACTGAACCAGTGGCTAAATTTTGCATATGTTGTAACTGTTCTCTAATCCTATGTAATCTTGTTTCTAAGCCCCTTGTTATCTATATTCCCATCTTCAAACTTTCAGATCAAGTTGAAAATTATTATCTCCTTCGTTATTATGTGGAATTAAATAAATAAATAAATAATAATTGCATCCATGTAAACTCATGTATACAAATGCGATTGTACAGCCTTTGAGAATGAAATCGCCGAAAAGAGTGTCATCTTTGATGAACTTCCTGTTCTTTTCCCTCTAATGTCGTGATGGGTATTTTCCACGATCCGAAAAAAATGCAAGCACCCTTTGACAGTGAAGGAACTCAATAGCTTTTAGCGTTACTCTGTGAAACTTGCCGAAGTGAATGCAAAATTGGTCTTTTTTTCAAAACTTCAATTGCTTTCCTCATAAAAATTCCTTCTTACACTTTGCATATACACATGCACGCATATTTTGTGAAGGGAAGTGTGTTAGGTATCAAACTGCTAACTTACCATGAAAAACAGAAAATAAGCAGCTCTTTCTATTCTCCTTGTTTTTAATATATATATAAATACCATAGTTATTTATTATTTCTATTAATCTATAATTTTAATTTTACATTTTTATATTCTTACTTATATTACTATTAACACAAATTTTCCGTAAATTGTTTTTCCTCTCACTAGATAATGTAGAGAGAAAACTTAATAGTGTAACAGTGTACTACATGCTGAGAATTCCACAGTGTATCAAAAGTTTTGTCTGAAATAATAATGCCATTTTTATTGTTATTACTAACTGCTGAGCATCTGACATTGAAAATCCCCAAAAGTTAGACTAAGTAAGTTGTATAAAGACAAAGGTATATCATTCTAGTCATAACATGTCCTAAAGTACACATTTTATCAGATCAATCATCTTCTTGGTGTGTATTACCTGAAAATACACACCGATTTCATCCGTTCTTGGCTTGGCAATGGTAACTGTTGCGATAATCTTTAAAATTCTCACCTAAAAACCAGCCAGGATTAACTTCGTCTCCGCCTGCACTATTAATCAACTGCTACCTTGCTAATAATGACTTCCTGCACCCTTGTGTTGCTGTGCGGATCAGAGACTTGGCGCCGCGTCACGAGGGCGACTTCGAACAAACTAGAGACCTTCAAAAACAGCTGTCTTCGCTCAATACTTCTCTCAAGATCAGATGGCCAGTCAGAAAAGATCAGCAACAGGGATCTCTGGGAACCAGGAACGGACTGTGCAACAAATATGTAGGAAGAAATAGAGGTGGGTTGGCCATACTCAGCAAAAACCATCAAGTGACACCACACGCCAGGCCATTACTCAAGTAGAACCCGAACGGGAAGCGGTGAGTTGGTTGTCAATGCGAGGGTGACATGGAGGAGGTCATGTGAAGAGGAGATGAAAGCATGTAGACAGACGTGGTGCCAGGTGAAAACGTTGGTGGTGAACCGAACGCAATGGAGACGTGCGACCGAAGTCCTATGTTCCTCTAGGAACTAAGGAAACAATAATAATAAAACACGCTTGTTGCTTACAGTCATGAATTTCGTTGTAAATTGCTCCAATCGTGTATAATGATTCCTGACCAGACATTTATTTATTTACCTCACAGGTAAGATCTATTGGTCCCATACGTAATTCCTCGAAAGTAGTCATCTACGAGTTTCAATATGTTCAAACTTATTTATATAAACTTCCAGTTATAAGTGATTTTGAATCCCATAAATTTGTGGCTAAATCTAATAATCCTCCCGAAATACATAATAGGTAAGTAATTCAGTCAACGGATTAAATGGTGTGAATTTCACTGGACGAAAGTAGCTAGTATTCTGCTTCCCTTTCGAAAGCAAAGCGGAAGATGAATTAAACTATTTAACAGTCAGGTTTTCATTCTATCTGCTGTCGCAGATTCTTAGCACTTCTATGCCGCATCTTCTCGTTTTTTTAGGCAACCTGGACAGCCTTCTCAGCTCCATACATTCTACGAACATTCCACATCCCAATGATTCTTTTTGCATTCATCGAGAGAAGACACATCGGCTGACTGACTTCCAGAAGGCTTTCACTCCGTCCCTCCGATTCCAGAGAAGGATATGTTCGTTTCTAGATTTTTCTGGTGCTTTGAGGTTTCCGTTGCTTCTGAATCGGTTTTCTGGGTTAGGGTGGCTAGCCCCTTGCCCAACTTTCCCTACTTTTCCGAAGAGTATGAAGTGCTAGAAAATTACCTAACTAGTATACCTGACAAAAGCCAATAGACTGGCTGAAGCGGCAAAGACAGAACTTCAAGTAGGCATGGAGAAAAGGGAAATGAGGAGGATAACCAGCCAGGAACCACAACGAGCAGCAATCAACGGAAGAGACATGAAAGAGGTTACTTCATTCACTTATCTCATCAAGCATCGTTTCAACTACAGGTGATATGCAAAGAGGGGCATGGTAAATGCAGAATCAGAAAGGCGATAGAGACCTTCATCACTTTTAAATTGGCTGCACTTTGCAGCATAAATAACAAAAATTCAGATTTTCAGCATCAATATCAAGTCAGACAGTTCTTCTATGTGAATCAGAAATTTACACTGCGCCTGACAAAAAGCATTTCCAACAACCGGCTGCAGACTTTTATCAACAACTGCCTTCTCTGGCACCATATGGAATTTCAGATGGCCAGCCGAAAACAATAAGCAACAAAGAACTGTTGGAACGAACCAACCAACAACCTATTGCTGAATAAATATTCCGAAGAAAATGGAGTTGGATCAGCTACAGTTTGAGGAGACCACCAAATGGCATCGCGCATCAGGCCATCACTCGAGTGGAATCCAAATTGGAAACCACAATTCTGGTGTTGGTCCCAGGGTGATATAGAGAAGATAGTGTCAGGAGGAAATCAGAGACCATGGGCAATCGTGGTGCCAGATGAAAAGGACCAGAGAAAACAGAACCAAGTGGAGATGTGATGCTGAAGCCCTATATTGGACTCGAAACCCAAAGAAACAATAATGATATAACAATATTGTCAGAATTCAGCCAAGAAGGTGGTCTGACTTCTACTATTCGTAAGCCTCATTAAGTTTGCTATCTGGTAGAAAGCCTAGAGAAGAGGGATAGATAGGGATAAAAACACCGCCGTTGGAACTCCCAAAAAACTCTTGAATCCCCCTGTTCCATTAGAGAACACAAAAGAATGAAAAAGGAAGAAAGAGCCAAAAATAACTATTCCACATTTATATCAAGTTTACAAAGTATATTTTTTTATACTGACCAACCCTTATGATATTGACAACATTTCAGTAATATATATATATAAATGGAGTATTTAGCGTCGAATGAAATAAATCCTCTTCCACAGACCTGATTGATCATAATCCGATTCGTGAAGTAGGCATTCATCGAATCGTGTAGCAGTAGTAGCAATCTGAGCGGTTAAAATGCTGAATTTGACATTCATCGGCATGGAAGGGGGAACATAAAGCTTCCGCAGAGAGAATATAAGTTAATCCTGACAGTGGCAGACATTTGTGTTTGAAACCTCCAAGAGGAATTAAGTTACTTTAATTGTCTTAAGATATATTCCACTCGCTGTCTCATTCTCACTTTCACCCTGTCTAACTATTGATCAACTCCATACATTAAATACGTTTCCAATGAACAAAAAACACGCGCGGCAGATAAATACATAATTTCATTATCATGAATGTAAAATCTGTAGTTGTGGAATAATCAGAAAGATAGCGGTGTTTTTCGTTGTATTTTGTTTTTCTGTAATTGAGAATAGTTCCATCTACATGCAGTTCATAGTAGATCTATAAAATAACAACCCTTTTTATGTACAATGATAATGACGATCACATTAAACAATAAAAAAATGTGCTATTTTTAATTTTATTCAAATCCAGGAACTGAACACCCTTTTTTAATGATATCGTCACCAATGTACTAAAAGTGTAGTTAAATCATAAAAATTCAGAGAATAGGCGGGGAAAAAACACACATAAATACCGCGCTTTTCAAATAAATACATAAATAAACAAAAAGAAAAAGAAAAGAACAAAAAGTGAATGAAAAGCCCTAAACACAAAAAAACATCAACAACAACATTAAGTTGGTTTATTTGAAAATTTCATTTTTGCCGCCAATAATGGCTTTATTTTAAATAGTACATTTGATACATTTAAACACACATACGCACACACACTTCCCTCCTGATTGTAAATTACGAAAGAAATAAACAGTAAAATTTGCATAACTCAAATCTTCCCATTACAATTAAAAATATAAATATAGAAAGGATGAAAAATCCAATTTTAAAAAAGAAAAAAGAAGCTGAAAGCAATAGCGAAAGAGTAGAAACTCTGCTCTATTTCATGTTTCATAGTGTGAATGAATTCAGCAATAATATCCATTTATGTGTATTTACAACAGAAATTTTTTTAGTGAGCGTTGTACACCCAACCAAGTTCACTCCCCGCTTAAAATTAAACACAATACACCTAATCATAAATTACTGACCATCATAAAATTAGAATCTTTTGATAACTTTCTCTGATTCATTTTATTATCGTGTACAGAATTCTTATGTAGAATGTCATCGATACAATAAAAACTTAACGGTTTACTATATTCTAACTGACAATATAGCTCATGTTGTTTTCGTTCTCCAGGTGCGTAGTAATGGTAATTATACCTCAGGGAAGGATGCCGTTGATGATGTAGGTGTTGACAGCCTTTGTATTGACGTAAAGGAGAATAGCCAATAGGGAAATATGAAGATGTATAATAATTACCTAATTCAGATGAATGATACAACGAGTGAAGGTGATTGTAAACGTTTATTTTTTGATTATTGTTAGCAAATTCATTATTATTATTATGATTATGATTATTACTTATAATGTTATAAGTACTATTCATGACTTTCATATCTCTTGTCTCCTTGTCATGCGTCTTTTTAGCATTACACAACAACGAAGAATAACAACTCGACAGCATTTGATACAATGTTCTTCGAAAAACTGGTAAAAATGCCCAATAGAAGAAAAATTCAAACGTATGATTAAATGACTCCAGAGAACTGAACAACTTCGATAGCTGGATAATTTTATGCGCATATTTAGGATAGATTATTTCATAATTTTTAAAGTGTACTTCTTGTCGTAATATAACTAAGATAACCAGAGGAATGGATAAACACGTGAACATAATACTGATAGCCAAGTGAGTAATAACCTTGCTCAACTCACTGTGTGAATCTTTATCACGGAAACCGATAGACTTCGATCGACGTATCGCTGATTTCAGCTTACATGAGATTAAGATATTTGTAATAAAAATCAATAAGGCTGGTAGCAGTGTCCCACCAATTATATATAAATATAATACATATTTAACTCCATTAGCCACTGGGTCAACATATTCACAACTGAGTTCACGATTTGAAGTATACTTTAGATCGGCGTTGATAATATGAGGTATATTTAATAGTAGGCAGACAATATATATAATAGGTATACACAGTTTTGCTACACCCAAGTGCAATGTTTGTTCACATCGTTTTGGATTGTATATGGAACAGACACGATCAATGCTGAATAGCATTAGAATAAAAGAGCTGATCAGTGCGAATACATCTGACAGGTAAGTCAGGGCTTTACACGTGAATGATGAATACGCATCGACTTGATACCAGATACGACAACCAGTTGCCCAGAGTAATCCACGTCCGAGGAAATCATCAATTAGTGTATTGATAATGTGTTGGGCTAAGTGTGAGAATGCTAACCAGATAGCATAATGATTGAAACGACATGATCCGCGTTTATCGATTATAATGAAGATTATAATGACTAGTATGTTGGTTGGAATACCGATTAGTGCAAGAAGGGGAGAGACGTAGGCGCGAAATCTATACACCATAATCTCTTCATTTGTGATTGATTTTAAACAGTCTTTAACACGATGAGATGACGGCATAATGATGGCAGGTTTAAAACGAAAGTGTGTGTGTGTATGCGTGCGTGTGAAGATTTGTGTTTCTAATTAAAATTTAGTGACACATTTTATCGAAAATGGGATAAATGATTTAGTCTGTACTAAATGACTACTGAAATATAATTGAATTTATATAATAAATTTTGAGTAATTTCATTGGTTGTGGATTGTAAACAAACTGAGTCAACTGTGATTGGTGGAAAAGACTTGATAAAAGATTTATATATTTATATACATATATGCATGTTTAGATATGATGGAGACGATTTGTAGCTCAGGTGGATGATTTTGATGTGGTTGTGTTCCCTGAGCTGGATAGTTAATTTGCGAAGCTATCATTGCCCTACTAGGCAATATCTTCAGAGCATACTTCAATTTGAATTGAAAAGAACTTTTAGATTTCTGCATGAGATTATTGGTCATCTCCCCTGGTAACCTAGAACGTGATTGGTTGTTTGTGTGTGTTTTCACACTTTCAAGGTCACCAGAAAAGATGACTGATAAACTCGTGGGGAAATCTAAAAGCTCACTTTAATTCAAATTGAAGTATGCGCTGAAGATGATGCCTAGTAGGGTGATGAAAGCTTCGCAAATTAACTATCCAGCTCAGAGAACACAACCACATCAAAAAAATATATGCTTGTTAAACTGAATAACTTGACTAGTTTGCTTTGAAAAGCAAATCCACGTCTGGTCATCAAACCCAGGTTATATCTGATTCGAATTATCTCTTGGCCCTCAACTACGGAGTCGTGATTTACCAAGGGATCATATACCTGAAGTGGTATAATAAGGTGACCAATATTGAGGTTAGGCGTCGAGTGCTAGGTAAGGAGGGGAAATCAGTCGACGAGACTGTGAAATTACATCCACTGAGATGGTTAGGACATGTGTTACGTATGCATAGCCGACCGTCTTCCTCAAACGGCAATGTCAGCTGATATAGGGTCAGGCTGGAAAAGAGCTAGCGGCGGTCAAACCAAAACATGGCACCAGTCAATGAAATCTACAACAGTTAGTCTAAGCCACGTAGGAAGGTGTAGACTTCCTGGCTGGGGTCCTTAGGACGGTAAAAGCCAATGGTTGGAAACAATTGGTGACATGGCTCAAAATCGTTCTCAGTGGCGCAGATGCATCCACTCCTTGTAACTTATGATTTCCAATGAAAATATATTGTTCTTCGTTATTACTACTCCTTTGTTTCACACCTCTGTTTACTGTCTAGATTATGCATTTCTTCTACTTTCTTCTCTTCCTTTGTGTGCTACATGGAGTGTGGCGACTTGAACTGCCGCACATATGTGCAAAGTTCTATGTCGAAAACCGACCGACCGACCAAAGGGATGATAATCTAACATGTATATTGTCCATCCTATGGTGCCACATCATATACTAACCACCTATCTGTTTGTTTTCCATTCAGTCACAGAGTTTACGAACACATAGTGGGATGACAATCGTAGCATATGTCCAAACTGCTGAAGCCAGTGTTTCTAGATGACTATACTTTATGATTGATGACCTCCAGTGTGTTTAAACACACACACTACTTAAACGTTGATGCCATCGGATGCAATCATTTCTACGGGGACAGCGATAATCAAATGTGCAGAATTGCCGTAGATATTCAGGTTGACGTAGTGATAGCGTCAGAGATGGGCACACTGACATAGGCTACTCTAGTTGTTACTATATGGTTTGAGATTTCATCCTGCATACCTCTGCCAGCAGTCATACAATTACCTGGATACATGAAATTTTCGACCAATTCAAGTGATCCACCTGCAAGCGTGAATGCAGGTACAGGCTCCTGGTAATCTTTCAACAACACTTTGGCGCCAAGAGTAAACTTAATGGCTGACTATAAAATGAAAAGCAGCGCTGATGAATGCATTCATGTGGGATCCGTGTAATGACTTATGTAAGGGTAGAACTGAGGCACTGTGGTAGATAGAATGCAATTCCATATTCGATAAATGTAACTGGTATAATATACAGAGACTGATACAGTATTAATATATGGATGGTTCTTATTGTCAAGTATTGGTTTTGTAGGGATTTTGTTTGATTGGTTGGAGGATTTCATCATGAGCTTACATCGCTTAGAGAACCACTGGAAAAGCTGGGAGTACTGAACAGCTGTTTCTTCCGTCCTAGTTTGGGACTCTCCAGCAGTGTGCATCCACTGCCAGGATATTATCGTTACAAGGCGAGCTCGTGGACCATTGAGCCACTAGGACCAGATCCAATGGTCCTTAAATTCTAACTTCTGCCAATTCACGACATAGCGCGACCATTTCGCAATGTCTTCTTCAATGAGTTACTGCCTCACCTTCAAGCTGCTGCACTCTACTGCTGACGGCTTCCCATCAGAACTCCAGGTTGACTGCCTGAATAGGACCAGTCACTAGTGAGCATCAGATTAATTTTCAAGTATTGGTTTTGTAGGGATTTTGTTTGATTGCATGGAGGATTTCATCATGATAAGTAATTTATGGTTTTATTTTGATTGTTTTTAGTGTCAATGCGAATTGTACTTTGACATGTTGAGCAGTTGTCTTATCTATTGGGCTAAAAAAGACAATAGTTAAACACTCAGAATTACATCCTCAATTTTTTGTCTGTCAACAGTTACATTGAAGTTTAAATCTTTTACCAGTATTTTAATTTTACATGATTTATCGCGAGTTGACATCAGTTAGAGAACCACTGGAAAACCTGAGAGCAATGGACAGCTGTTTCGTCCTAGACTGGGACTTCTCAGCAGCACACAGTCACCGGGATTAGAATCCAAGACCTCATGGTTAAGAGGTGGGCTTTTAGATCATTCAGCCACTGGGATACGACCCAATGGTCCACAAAACTGCAATTTCTGCTACTTCGTGATATATATATATATGTATTTATGCATACATATGTATACATATTTAGTGCAACTGTTAGTCAGTATCATACGCAAGTAAATATCCCTTTACCTGAGTTGGTGGACTCAATAGAACCCCAAGTAACTTCCTGTGCGGCGCCAGTCTCTAGCGAGCTTCAGATTAAGTGTTACTTTTCAAGGATTTGATTGGTTGCAGAGTTGTTCACAGACTGACATCAGTTTTAATTTTATCACATTGTAACGCCAATGTCAAAAGATTGATCACCTACCTAGTTTGCATTATCCAGGGTTGGTGGCGATCTATCATTAAATTCACTCTTAATGAAAACAAAACACGTAGTTCAGCGAAGAGGCCCTTTTTGGGGGGGGGGGGAAATCCATTTTCCCATTTAGCGCCACAATCACTTTTATTCACAAAGTGTTCTTCGTGAAAGGGGGTAATACTGAAAGTGATGGGCTGTCACGGTCATAGTCGCTAATCTTGGTCAGTGCATATGATGAGTGTAATAACTGTTTCAGAATTTCGTAATAAGACGAATAATCCAATGAATGAGTTGTAATCAAGATGAACACAGAAATGAAGGAGTTTAATCAGACCTCTGAAGAAATACAGGAGTTGCAGGGAGTTACAAAAACAAATAAATGAAATTCAAGTCAGTAGATACCAACAAAACTGCTACCATGAAAGTAGAGTTGGTCGAATAATTTTCTCCTGTATGCATAGCTCCGGTTCCTCTAACTGAATGGCAAACGAGACGAAAACGTGATGCCTTTGACAGGTTATTCTTCGCTTTGTAGAACACTATGAATGAGGAGGCGTCTGCTGGAATGGAATGACCAGTGCTAATAAGTTGTTCGATTATCGTATTCGTTACACAGCCACTACAACCCTCCTGAAACTATGCAGGATAGTGTTCATGAACCTTTTTAGAGAGGATACGCCTTGAATGACTAATATACCTAGCCCCGCAGTAACAGATGAACTGATATTTGCACACATCAGTAATTAAATGCGAGATAATGAAGGTCTTCTCTTAGAGATATCTCATGTTAAGTCTCCCTTGAAATTCAGATTCACGTAAAGTTACTCATCTGAACTTTTGGTTAGATATTCTTGTCGACGAATCTTGTAATGGTTTCCTTCCGAGTCAGGAATACAGATGCGTCGGATCTAAATGGCAGCTGATTTGACTAAATTTCGTTTATAAAAAACAAAATAATTGAACAAAATATATTCTTTTCGATAAATTCCCCTTCCGGCTCTACAAATAAAAAAATAAAAATAAATGTTTATATACATAGAATATTCTAGAATAGTAGTCAATAACAATATTAGTGGTTTTTAAATAATATCGATTTGTAAAGTAAGATCACAGTGGAATTACAAGTTCACTAAAGATGCTTAAATTACAATAATGATAAAGATATAGTATCAAATAGAATATCAACTAAAATCACGTAAATTCCACAAAAATTCAGGATCATTCAAACCTAGATGGCCAAGGTAATGACTATGTCTGGATTAACTTCTTTTGAATGCACAAATTAGGCTTCTTAATGTGGATCCTAACAGCCTCAGCAATATTTAGTAGCCGAACTGTTAAGGCGAAATTGAGATTTGTTTGTATGCGGTAAATGACTCTGAAAGCATGGTTAACAACAATCTTGTGTTCTGTATCCATAAGATGAGATAGAATAGCGTTGCGAATAGAGTTTGTTTGTCCTTTGCTTAACCACACAGGATGATGTTCGGAGATTCGACGAGAAACACGCCTAATTATACGGCCTATGTAACTGGCTCAACAGGAGCAGTTCAATTGGTAGATACACATGGAAGAGGCGAAATTAGGCAGTTCATCTTTTACTCCCGAAAGCAAAAGAGCAGTGATTTTGAAGACAGCGTAGTTCAGCAGCAGGGAACGCTCTTTTTACCGCATTTCTAAGGCGTTGTGCTAGTATCTCGCTGATGTTGTCCCAGAGGAACTGCCATTGTAAGAATAAGGCCTTTTTCGGAACTGTCGGTACCTTGGGTTGCTTTGATTTTAGATTCATGTTCTTATCAGTAAACTTTTCTGTGTAACCGTTTTCACTCAGCAAGCATTTGATATTATTAAATTCTTCATCAAGACATTCATCCGAGCAGACTCCTCTTGCTCTGTGAACCGAGCACTTTATCAGATTGCGTTTGTATTTTAAGGGCAAGAAGCTGAAAAAATGAGTATACTGACCCGTTGATGTAGGTTTTCTATATACACTTCTTCTTATTGTACCATCCTCTTTTCTAGTCATAAGGACGTCTAGAAATGAAATACTAGAGTCTTTTTCTTTCTCAATAGTAAAATTTATTGCAGGATGAACCTCGTTAAATTTATCCAGGATGTTCTTTGCTTCCTTCTCATTTTTCATAATCAAAAATGTATCATCCATGTACTGACAATAGAATTCAAGTTCATTAGTAACATCTTTCAGGGGCCCATTTTTTAGTTTCGCAAGGAAAACGTCGGTTAGATTGGGTCCTGGTGGTAAACCCATTACCACACCATCGATTTGTCTATATAGTTCCTTATTAAATAAAAATTGGACATTCACTGTGCATTTCAAGGGAAGCTCTTTCATAAAAGATATAGGAATGCCAACATCGATGTTTCGTCTTATGAATTCTTCGCATACAAAGTCCACTGTTTCCATAAGTGTTACATTGATGAGTAAGGAAGATACGTCAAATTATATCATGAATTTATTGTCAACATTTAAATCTTTTATCCTTTCATTAAATCCAAAAGTATCCTTTACACTGTTTTTCACCAACTCGGTATGAAGGGGCTGTAAGAGTTCAACTAACCATTTGGCTATGGGATGGTATGGTGAATGTAACATATCTAACAATGGTCGAAGCGATACACCATTTTTGTGCACTTCATGCGAGTCATATAATCTTGGTGTGAACATTCCAGTGGGCTTAAGTGATGTATACTAACTCTGTGAGATAAAGCCTTGTTGTTTCAGTCTTCACAGTATTTCCGCTAACTGTTTCTCTATCTTTTCAATGGGTTCCAGAGAAGAGGAGACTTTTTTGGAATTTTAGATTATCATTAAGAATACTTTGATGTCACAGCATTATATACTTCAATTAGTCCAAAACTAGTAACAGAAATTATGCAACCATTACTCTATAGTGATGAAAACATAAAAATGCAATTATCAACTTGGATAGAACTCATAAAATTATGCCTTACAACATACTTCCAATTCAATACTCAAATATACGAACAAATAAAAGGAACACCAAGGGGATCGCCCATATCAGGATTAATAGCTGAAGCTGTTATGCAAAGATTAGAATTAATAGCTCTACCTATAATTAAACCGAAAATCTGGAAACGTTAAGTTGATGATACATTTGTAATAATTAAGAGAAATGATTTAGAATATACCCATAAATTAATAAACAACATATTTGAAGACATCAAATTCACAAGAGAAGAAGAATTAGACAATAAAATCCCATTTTTAGATGTCCTAATCAGGAGAACCAACACAGGAGATTTAGAAACACAAGTATATAGAAAATCAACGCACGCAGATCAAATACTTAACTATACTAGCAATAATCCAATTGCTCACAAACGAAACTGTGTGCAGACATTGTTTAAAAGACGACGAAAGCTCCGCAACTAAACCAACCAGCTCAGAGAATACTATTAATTGCAAATACTATCATCTCCTCAAAGTAATCCGCTTTGTTCATGATAACCACTCCTAAGTCCTTACCCGGTCTTGTTATTATTATTTTATCAATTTTACGGAGAAAATCTACCAATTGAACTGCTCCTGTTGAGCCAGTTACATAGGCCGTATAATTAGGCGTGTTTCTCGTCGAATCTCCGAACATCATCCTGTGTGGTTAAGCAAAGGACAAACAAACTCTATTCGCAACGCTATTCTATCTCATCTTATGGATACAGAACACAAGATTGTTGTTAACCATGCTTTCAGAGTCATTTACCGCATACAAACAAATCTCAATTTCGCCTTAACAGTTCGGCTACTAAATATTGCTGAGGCTGTTAGGATCCACATTAAGAAGCCTAATTTGTGCATTCAAAAGAAGTTAATCCAGACATAGTCATTACCTTGGCCATCTAGGTTTGAATGATCCTGAATTTTTGTGGAATTTACGTGATTTTAGTTGATATTCTATTTGATACTATATCTTTATCATTATTGTAATTTAAGCATCTTTAATGAACTGTAATTGCAATGATCATACTTTACAAATCGATATTATTTAAAAACCACTAATATTGTTATTGACTACTATTCTAGAATATTCTATGTATATAAACATTTATTTTTATTTTTTTATTTGTAGAGCCGGAAGGGGAATTTATCGAAAAGAATATATTTTGTTCAATTATTTTGTGTTTTATAGATGTCTGAATGAATATTTCCGCTATTATAAATTTCGTTTTCTTTCAACTGGCATCCGACTATAGAAACTCGTTAGCTGACTGTTTCAAGTGGGTTTCCTATTGACTGACCTTCTTAAGGTTTTGTTGGGTCTTCTTGTCAATTCCTAGTCAAGATAGTGAATCTTATTTTCGGATGGCATCTATTATATACATAAGGTCAAAATGACGACAATGTCACCTACCCACCTTGTATACAGTTGTAAGTAGCCATTAGTGGACTTTAATGAACCTTTCCCGAGGCTAGTCACGAAATAGTCTGCCAGTAACGGGTCCAAGAGAGATCGTATTGCAGTACTCTGCTTTTGTCTGTAGATGGTGTCTTTGAAAATTAACTGTGTATTGAGAGTGCACCTCAGAAGCAGCTCTTCCAAAGATGTTGCAGATATTCCAATGTTAAACTGGTTACTATCTGCAGTTTCTGTCAGTAGAACATTGGTGAAAAGTGATTAGACGTCGAAAGATTGCATAATCTCATTTAGAACATGCATCTCTTGTGTACAATCGATGAACTGGAAAGTGTCACGAAGCCAGTGAGTTCATAGATGCTTCCCTACAGGTTCCAGAATATCAGCTTACCATTTTGTAACAGAATGGCATGATAATGAATGGAGTACGTGACCAACTTTGTGTATCTTCGGTAAACCATATATTCTTGTTATTATAGGACCTATCAGTCGGATATGATCACAGATATTGTGGATTTCCACTAAGTTGTTCTCCTACTGCAGTACCCTCCATGTTGAAACACGAAAGCGTACACGAAGATATTTAGGAATTATTTCATTTTTAAGCGTAGTAGTGTTCTGAAATATATTTATATTGAACGTAAAGGGTCTTCTTTTAAAAAATTTAAAACGGTTATTGCATTAAGTAAATTTTGATAGCATTATTGCAAAACAGTGTATATCTGAAAAAAACCCTCACAGTTTTTGTCTATTGCAATGAAAAAGAGGCTTGGTTAAGTGCTTATTTAAGTGGATTCAGGTTATCTGTACTCCGGATACACAATAGAAAATGAGAGTAAACTATTGATGGGTAAAAGTGTTGAGGACAGATATCTCTTGAAGTATTTGAGCTAGTGTAGAGGTCAGTTAAGTTCAAAGCCTACAGTTTAGGCTGTTCCTAATGTAGGCGTCTATATTAAATTACCTTAAAAAGTGGAAATAAATATTTAGAATTTTAAGATAGAGACTAATCTCTGTCATCCGTAAAAATTAATATACCGGTTTTCCGCTTAAATTGGATTGCTAGAGCCTCAACAGTGCAGAGGAGATGAAGGCTCAGTTGAATTTGTTCTCACTGATCCCCATATGGTCCTATAAGCAGATGACTTGAAAATTCGAAAGACACTTAAGGGCGATGATGATATGCTCAAGTTGCAAGGGGATTTCAAAAAAATTATTAGAACGGTCCAAAGAATATATGCTGCCGAATAAAGTAGCAAAATACGCAACCATGCAAACTTGACACGAAAGTATCAGCTCATACAACACAGAGTGAATAACACTCCCATCAGTTCAGACTCATATGGATGTAGGTGTCATAGTTAGTCACGACTACTGCGGTGGCAACTCTTAGTTTCAGATCTTTATGGGCAGTTCGCAGAGCGTTTACTACAATCACAACAGATATGTTCACCCCTTTATATACATCCCTAGTGAGGCCAAGACTAGAAAAATGTATGCAGGCAGCTAGTTCTTGTCTTAGACGGGACTCACGTATTCTAGAAAGGGTTGAAAGGATTCTTCGCGTTATCGATTAATCACACGAGGAAAGAATAGACAGTTTGGATCTCTTCTCTATATGCCATACCCTAGGCAGAGAGGAGATCTCATTACAATGTTTAAACTTATAAATAATGCCCATGAACCCGATCCATTTTCTCTTTTCCTTCCCACCAGATGGTCGAAACACCTCAGAGGACATAGCAGGAGAGTTTAAAAGTCAAGAAGAAACTACATCACTATGGAGTACTGGTTCTCACATGGAGTTATCAACACTGGGAACCGACTCCCAAAATGAGTGTTATCATTACCCTCAATGGTTTATATAAGCATAGAAATTTACTAGAAGGGGATTAACATAGGCTTTAACTCTTCTATTTTCGATTAACAAAAGTGTGAAATCGTAATTTTTACTTTAAAGGGGGAATTTTTCGGGATAGAGTGGCCAGTGTCCACGAAATGTTCAGGTATTACACTTCATATTGATTTCCTGTTAACTTTCTGCAGTCATGTGCGTTAATGTTCTTGAAACCTTTTAGACGGGATACATGTCAAGTGACCATTATGCCTGGCTCCACATGAGTAGGTCAACTGATATATGCACAAAGAAGTGGCCGACTGGCGATAATTTCAAACTGTATAATAGGTATACTGTATACTGTATATACTGTATACTAGCATCAACAACAAAATTCGGATTTTCAATACAAACGTCAAGTCAGTTGTTCTTCTATACGGATCAGAAACTTGGCGGGTCACAAAGAATATTTCCAACAGCCTGTTGCAGACCTTTATCAACAACTGTCTTCGTTGCTCTATACTCAAGATCGGATGGCCGGAAAGAATCACCAACAAGAAACTATGGGAACAAACAAAACAAGAACCAATCGCCCAACAAACATGCAGGCGAAAGTGGAAATGGATTGGACACACTTGCTGAGGAGGCCACTGGACGACATCGCGCATCAGGCCAGTGCTCGAGTGGAACCGGAAAGGGAAGCGGTGAGTGGGACGTGCAAGGGTGACATGGAGGAGATCGTGTGAAGAGGAACTGAAACAGTATGGACTAACATGGATGCAAGTGAAAAGTACAGGAGAAGACAGAAGCAAGTGGAGACGTGCAGTTGAAGCCCTATGTTCCACTAGGAACTCAGGGGAACAATTATTATTATTATTTCCTTTATTTCCTAGAGGAACATAGGGCTTCAGCCATGCGTCTCCATTGCGTTCGGTTCTCTGCTAGAGCTTTCACCTGGCTCCAAGTCTGCCCATACGCTTTCAATTCTTCTTCACATGATCTCCTCCAGGTCACCCTTGGACGACCAACTCGTCGCTTCCCTTTCGGGTTCCACTTGAGGGCCAGGGGAACAATAATAATATAACAATACTAGGTATGTGGACTACAGTTTCATTATTCATAATATGCAACAGTTATCTTCGCTCAATACTCAATATCAGATGGCCAGAAAAGATCAGTAACAAAGATCTCTGGGAGAGAACCAACCCAGCAGCAACCGATTGTGAAACAAATAAGCAGGAAGAAATGAAGATGGATTGGCCATACTCTGACGAAAGCATCAAGTGACATCACTAGACAAGCCATTGCTCGAGTGGAACCCGGACGGGAAGCGGCGAGTTGGTCGTCAGTGTAAGGGTGACTTGGAGGAGGTCATGTGAAGAGGAGATGAGAACGTGTGGACAGACTTGGAGCCAGGTGAAGACTCTAGCAGAGAACCGAATGCGATGGAGACTCGCGGCTGAAGCCCTACTACCACTCAGCAATAAAATTCATTCTTGTTATATAAAACGAATCCCAGATTCCCTTTCTCAATGTTGAATTAAAACATAGTGGTGATAGAACTTTAAGAAATTCTATCTATTGGAAATCTATATGCAGCCATCAACTGACGAGTTTCTACAACTGAGGACTGATTGAGCAAAAATTAAATTTACTTACATTCCTTACCACTAGCTTCCAACATATCTGCAGCCTGGAATCTCTTGAAGCAGACGAAAAAGGCATTCCGACAGAAATTTTCATCTAAAATAGATATTCATTGAGATATTTATTGACAAGAACATCAGACTGAATATTCAGTAAAATAAGATAAATAAAACAAACAAAAAAAATAACTGACTTTCGGCACGAAATTTATCTTTTCTTAGCTCTTCTACTCTTCAGAGCTATTACGTAATGCCGCCTTTCTATTGCATATCCTGATTACAACCCATTCATTATGCGATTTATCTCCTTATGAAAATCTGCCACTCTTATTCAGTTTTTGCTTATGTAGTGATAAGTATTAGCAATAGTGTATGTGACAGTTTATCTCTTTCATTAATAACCCCTTTCGGGGAAGAATTGTAAATCAATGTGACTGTGTGGGTAAAGAGAATGAATTTTCTAAAAACAGCCTCTACGAAGAACTACTTCTATAATTTTCATTATGGCTTGGATGAGGATTATTAATATATGAGTAAAACTTGGGCACTGTGGTAGTAAGTAATTCCATATTAGTTTGTTTATTAGATGTATCACACAGTGAAACAGTTATATTATTTACTGTATGACGAATTTTCCAACACAATTTATCTATTGCTCATAATCATTGCATCAATTATAATCACACGACTTCGAAACTGCAGTTTTATAGTTTTCTTTGTCCTCTCCTATTTGTCGTCGTAGGGTTAGTAGAATTTTCCAGACATTCGACGGAACAGGTGTCGAATCATTCCTATTACATATATTTGCAGTTGACTCGATAAACAAAGCTTCTACTGTCAATCTCTCCCTCCACCCCGCTGTTACATTAGATTTTGAAACTGCCATTTTATCCCATCGTATTGTATGGTTGTGTGTAATTGCATGTAGTAAGTGCTATAGCTGAACTATCCTCTAGATTTCTTATCTTATTCGGGTCGACTAATCTAGATTTCGCTAGGTTTTTATGCTCAGCTAGTCTGACTGACTGCCCCTGTTCTACTAGTTTGACCTATGTATTTGACCTGACAATCATTGCAGGCAGGGTATTATATAAACTAAATTGTTTCGTTTTAAAGGCTCCACAGGATCCTTTAACCGATAAAGCTTGTTTCTAATTTAGTTTGTGGGTTTGAATACCAGCCACTTTTATTCCTGCCTTGTTAAGAATTCTGCATAAGGTTTCCAAGGTTCCTTCTTTGTATGGAAGTACTACTGATTTAAATTCACTATTGTTGGTGTTGTCATTATCTTGCGCACATTTGACATGCATGTTCTCATTAATATTATTATTATTATTATTATTATCACTGTCACTACTATCATTATTTATTTTATTTTTACATTACCTTACATATTTCCTGACTAATTTAGCTGGGTAATTATTAAGTTTCAAGTCTTCGCTTATATGTGTCACTTCCTGTCTTAGGTATTCCTTGGTACTACCTAGTTTTTGTCCTCTATTACTTAAACATTTCATCAATCCTATTTTCACGGAAAGGATTGATGACTTCAATACGGCTTGTCGACAATACTGTTTGACATGAATGGTTTCTAGCTACTCATCTCAATTAATCAGTAGTATGAAGGCTTACCTACAAATTTTCTTTTCGATCATGCAGACAGTAACAAATAGAAGAAGGAATATATATCAGATGCATATCAGATGAATAATAATTATTCATACTACTAGTATCCTCTGCCTCAGAAATTCTAATTTTAAACATTAGGTGGGAAATTCTGATTTATTCCTACTACACCCCAGTTTGACAAAGGTTACCTGAATCAGTCATTTAGGAAGCACGATTCAAATCACAGACAGACGGAACAGATGACGATGTCATAGCCGCCAGAATGGGAAAGACAAGATACGCCCTCATCAACTTGAAACCAGTTTGGAAATCTTCGGTACTGTAATCAGCATAAAGAACAAGATTCGGATTCTCAACACAAATGTGAAGTCAGTCATTTCTTCAAAAAAGATCAGAAACTTGCACTCCATGTCACGAAAAGGATTTCCAACAGACTATTTCATACTTTCATCAACAGCTGCCTTCATACTGAATATCAAATGGCCAGTCCAAAATAATTAGTAACAAGAAACTCTGGCTGGCAACAAACCAACCAAGTTATAATCGCTCAACAAATATGTAGGAGAAAATGGAGGTGGATCGGACATAAGTTGAGGAGGCCGTCCGGCGAAATCGCGTACAATGCAGGCCATTGCCCGGGTGGAATCCCAATGGGAAGTGACGTGAGAGTCATCGGTGTGAGAGTGACATGAAGAAGATCGTGTGAGTTGCATGAGGTGATGATAGATTATGGTAATCCTGGAGTTACCTAGCTGAAGCTGACGGAGCCAAAGAGAAGAAAGTGTAGATGTGTTGTTGAAGCCTTATGTTCCACTTGAAACCCAAGGGAATAATAATAATACTCCCCAGTTCCATCACATTCTGAGTGATTGTAGAGTCAACGTGAAACTTTACAAAGAACTACATTAGACTGACCTGCTACTCTCCAGAGAATTACAGATACAGTATTATTATTATTTATTATTGTTCCCTTGGGTTCCTAGTGGAATATAGGGCTTCAGCTACACGTCTCCACTTGTTTCTGTTTTGTGCTGTACTTTTCACTTGCATCCATGTTAGTCCACACTGTTTCAACTCCTCTTCACACGATCTCCTCCATGTCACCCTTGGACGTTCCACTCGCCGCTTCCCTTTCGGGTTCCACTCGAGCGATGTCACCCAGCGGCCTCCTCAGCGAGTGTCCAATCCATCTCCACTTTCTCCTGCATATTTGTTGGGCGATTGGTTCTTGTTTTGTTTGTTCCCATAGTTTCTTGTTGGTGATTCTTTCCGGCCATCTGATCTTCAGTATAGAGCGATGAAGACAGTTGTTGATAAAGGTCTGCAACAGGCTGTTGGAAATATTCTTTGTGACCCACCAGGTTTCTGATCCCTGATAGATGAACTGAGTTGACGATTGTATTGAAAATCCGAATTTTGTTGTTGATGCTGAGTGACGAAGATTTCCAGATTAATTTCAGGTTGATGAATGTGTTTCTCGCCTTCCCGATTCTCGAGTTGACATCCTCGTCGGTTCCTCCTGTAGTTGAGACAATGCTTCCTAGATAAGTGAATGAAATAACCTCTTTCAAATCCCCACCCCCGTTGATGGTGATTGGCGCTGGATGTTGCTGCTGTTGTTGTTGTTATTGTTGGTTGGTTATTTTCATAACCTCCGTCTTGTCAATGTTCACCTGGAGTCATGTCTTTGCTGCTTCTTGGATCAGTTTGTCGGTTTTCGCTTGTAAGTCTTCGATTTTGTGTGACATCAAACGTAAATTATCCGCGAAATCCAGGTCTTCTAGATTCTTCACATCGGTCCAGTAAGTGAACATTAATACAGGATAAAAACAGATGAATTGTGGGGAAGATAATAAGAACTTTGATGTAAAGTAATGGTCATTTCAGAAAAACTATGAAGGATTTCAATCGACAATATCAAGAGTCTTTGATTACTGACACCGTATTTCGGTCTGACCATGCCTAACTATTCTTCTACGTAGTCTGAATGTTTATTATCTTTCCTTTGAGCTCCGAGTGTAGTACAGAGCTTCATCATCGCCCATAGGTTCTCATCTCCTCCTCTTATGATCTCCTCCATATCACACTCGGACGCCCACCTCATTGTTTCCCACTCAGGTTCAACTGGAGTACGACATCACTCGACGATCCCCTGAGAATGTGTCCTATCTACCTCCATTCTCTTCGGCATATTTCTTGACCAGTAGGTTCTTGGTTGTTGTTTTTTTCCGCCGAGTTCCTCGTTGGTAATCCCTTCTGGCTTAACATCTCATCTTCAGTATGCAGCCAGCGAAGACAGATATTGATAAAAGTCTGTAGCTAGCTGTTGAGAGTACTCTTCGGGACATACTGGTCAATTTTTCGACCCACACAAAGTAGGAGTGACTTAATATTTGGTGTTGGAAATCCAAATAGTTTTGTTTATGCTGAGTGCAGAAGATTTTCGAACTGATTTCATAGTGATGAATGTCTTTCTTGCCTTTCCGATTCTGGTTTTCACATCCTCATCCGTGCAGTCACTTGTAGTTGAAACGATGCCAGATAGGCGAAGGAAGTGATGTCTTCAAAATCTCTTCTCTTAATAGTGGTTTGTGTTTCTTGCTGTTGGTGGTGGTGGTTGGTTGGTTATCTTCATCACCTCCATAAAACTAAAATTATTAATATAATAATGATAGGAAGAATAAAAAGAGCTGTTTACTTAGTGTTCCTCAGTAATTTAATGGTCTAAATAAATAAATTTTTAAAAAATAAGAACCATCAGCCCCAACGGGTTGATCTCCGACGAAATCTCAGCACGAATACAGGGGGCTAGTTTCGCATATGCCAGTTTACGCCGTCTCTGGCGTAAGGCGAGCAATATTGAGGTTAGGCGTCGAGTGCTAGGTAAGGCGGGGAAATCAATCGACGAGGCTGTGAATTTACATCGATTGAGATGGTTAGGACATATGCTACGTATGCCTAGTCATCGCCTTCCTCAACAATGGGCAATGTTAGCTGATATAGGGCCAGGATGGAAAAGAGCTAGCAGCGGTCAAACCAAAACATGGCACCAGTCAATGAAATCTACAACAGTTAGTCTCGGCCACGTAAGAAGGTGTAGACTTCCTGACTGGTTGGGGTCTTCGGGACGGTAAAAACCAATGGTTGGAAACAATTGGTGATATGGCTCAAAGGGATCGTCCTCAGTGGCGCAGTTGCATCCACTCTTTGTGACTCATGATTTCCATTGAAACTGTTTTGTTTTTCGTTATTACTATACCTTTGTCTCACACCTCTGTTTACTGTCTATATTATGCATTTCTCCTACTTTCTTCTCTTCCTTTGTGTGCTACATGGAGGGAGTGTGGCGACTTGAACTGCCGCACATCGGTGCAAAGTTCTATGACGAAAACGGAACGATCGACCAAATTTAGTGGTCTCATGACTAACACTAAGATTATCACAGATGATATTTTTAATTGTGGTCGACTGGATTATGCGTCAAACTGTGCGTGGGGAGTGAGAAGACAGGAATACGCTGGACCACCGATAGGAAGACTCTAGAAGATCTGGATTTAGCGAATGGATGAATTATCGCTAATGCTACAAAAACTCGAAGACTTACAGGCGAAAACCAACAAACTGGTTGAAGAAGCGGACAGAGAAAAAGGGACTCCACGTGAACACAGAGAAGACTGAGGTGATGAAGATAACCAACCAACCAACCAACCAATAGCAACCAGTACCAATCACTATCATTGGGAGAAATTTGACAGAGGTTACTTCCTTCACTTATCCAGCCACGAAGCACGGTTTCAACCACATACCGGCGGAACGGATGAATATGTCAAATCCGGCCAGAATTGAAAAGGCACATATCATAAAGAACACAATTCGGATTCTCAATACAAATGTGAAGTCAGTCAGTTCTTCTATATGGATCAGATAATTGCGTTGCAAGTCACGAAAAGGATTTCCAACATGTTACAGACTTCTATCAACGGCTGCCTTCTCTCCATACTGAAGATCGAATGTTCAGAAGGAATTAGTAACAAGAAAGTGTGGGAACAATCCAAACAACAGCCGATCGCTCAACATTTATGTAGGATAAAAAGGAGATGGATCGCGTATGCATTGAGGAGGCCATCGAATGGTACCACACGCCCAGCCCTTAAATGGAACCCCAATGGGAAGCGACGAGTGGGTCGTCCTAAGATGACATGCAGCAGATTGTGCAAAGAGGAGATGGACCCAGGTAAAGAGGACAGCGCCAAATAGAACAAAGTGAAGATGTGTTGTTGAAGCTATATGTTTTACTCGGAACCCAAGAGAGTAATAATAATAATAATAACTAACACTCTTCTCATTACATTGAATGCGTGCCAAATAAGGGATTGTTTGAGTTTTGTGTATTTATTTCTGTGAGTATATTGCCTTTCATAATTGTATCTAGTCTTACCTGATGCAATACAGGTGGAAATTTACGAATAAAGAAGGTGCTTAAAATGCAAAAACAAGACGATTTTTTCGCCAATTTGTTTTATGAGTTCATGTGTCTATCTGCAATATTATTAACAATTTAGTTTAGTGACATACCACTCACCCTACTGACAGCTTTTAGCGCCTTTCACGGTGCAACAAAGTTTTTCTTAAGTAGCCCAGTAAAGATTAACGGGAAACACTGAAGAAGAGCAGTTAAAAGGAAAGGCCTAACAAACTGCATAAGTACGGCCGGATGATACCAGACGAAATATCTTTGTTGGTTAGGTATCTTGATCCCCAGTCTCTTCTCCATGTTCACTTGAAGTCCTGTCTTCACTGCCTGCTTCATCTGCCAGTTTGTTGGTTTTTGAATGAAAGTTGTCGAATCTGTATGACAATAAAGACAAATTATACGCGAAATCCAGATCTTCTAGAGTCTTCTTATCAATCCAGCGCATTAGTGTGTTCACGCTCCCTACAGTCTTCCGCATAATCCAGTCGACCACAGGTAGGAATATCATCAGTGATAGTAGGCTGACAGCCTTGTCTTACTCCTATATTCACTTCAAAGTCAACAGTTAGTATTATGTAATTGAATGCACCAACAGCTGGCAGAAGACTGCAAGTTTACTAATATATATACCTAAAGCATTTCCAACAGGCTACAAATATTTATCAACAACTCTTCTCGCTCGACATTGATTATAACATGGCCACAAAAGATTTACAGCAGAGAACTCTGTAGCATGAAGAACCAACCAAAGGCCCAGTAACCAACAAATGTGTTGAAGAAAATTCAGATGAATTGGACAAACTCTAAGAAGATTGTTATGTGACTTCGCGCTGCTGGTCGGACTGATTGGTTTCAACATAGAACTTTGCACCGACGTGCAGCAGATCGAGTCACCATACTTCACTCAGCACACAAAGCAAGAGAAGAAAGTAAAAAGAAATGCAAAATAGAGGCAGTAAACAGAGATATGAGACAAAAAGAATAGTAATATCGGAAAAGAATATAGTTTCATTGGATATTCTAAGTCACAAGGAGTAGATGCGTCTGCGCCAGCCATTGACAACAAATTTGAGCTATACCACAAATTGTCTCCAGCCACTGGTGTTTACTGTCCCGAGGACCACAACCAGTCAGGCAGTCTACATCTTCCTACGTGCCTAGTTCAAACTAACTGTTGTGGATACCATTGACTGACGAAACCAAGTTTTGGTTTGACCACCAGTGGCTCTTTTCCAACCTTACCCTATGTTAATCGGCTAACATCGTCCATCGAGGAAGGCGGTGACTCCGCTAGCTTGCGTAACACATGTCCTAACCATCTCAGTCGATGTAATTTCACAGTCTCGTCGATTGATTTTCCCGCCTTACCTAGCACTCGACGCCTAATATCAATATTGCTCACCTTATTATACCACTTCACGCGGGAGATAGAACGCAGACACCTATGATCAAAGACAGCTAGTCAGGCTTTCCATGTCTTCCACTCTCAATGGCCAGGTCTCACAGCCATAAAGGAGGACGGAGCGGACTGCTGAACATTACACACGTCCTTTGGTTGATAGCCGGATATCACGTCTAGGCCAGAGACGGCGTAAACTGGCATATGCCACAGTGGAATTAGAATGAGGAACGACAATTTGGGTGTGTATCCGAGAGTGACGCAGAGTAGATCGTGTGGGGAGAAAATGACAGCTTATGAGCAGTCATTGAGTCAGCTGATTAAAGACTGCAGAGAATAGAGTGGAGTGAGAATGTGCCGCTGAAGGTCTATGTTCCACCCGGAACCTAAGTGAATTATTATCATCATAATAACTGATGGCAGCTCATGATGAAATCCTCCATCCAAAAAATAATATGAGCTAAGTAATTATTTCAGATTCAAGCGAATTTATATAGGCAGACAAATGATGTTGCTATGGAAAACTAGTAAACACCAGTTTCCCCAATAGTCGCTGACCTTTTCATGAATAGATTCGAAGACGACATCTTCTTAAACATACTCACTCTTAAAATATGGTTAAGATATGTAGACGATACTTTTATAGTGTTAAAACGAGATCTACACAGTTCATTCCTGGAGAAAATAAACAATCTGTCTCCCAGTATCCAGTTTACTTTGGAAGCAGAATCAAACATCGGTGAACTAGCATTTCTAGACTGCCTAGTTAAGAAGAGGAAAAACGAACATTTTAGTACATCTATATTCAGGAAGAAAATCCACTCCAATAAATATTTAGACTTAGGATCATCACACCCCATCAGCACAAAGGTATCAGTTGTTTTAAGTCTTCTTAGACGAGCACACTCTTTGATGTTAACGGATGAGAAAGAAAAAGAAGAAGAAATATCAAACATTACTGAGACTCTCAAGCAAAATAACTACGCAAAGAACTTAATCAACAAAACGTATTCCGAAAACATGGACCTCAACAGTTGTCATTGCATATAGAGCAGAGACGTCAGACGATATCATAAAAGTACTCAATCACCTCGACATCAGAGTTTTCTTCAAAACATCAGACACACTTCAAAGCAACCTTGTCCATATAATAGACCAGATCCCTAAAGATTCTCTATCTAATTGTGTCTATACAATAAACTGCTTGGAATGTGATGCGTTATACATCGGAAAAACATCTCGAGAAATCAAAATCAGACGAAATGAACATCATAGAGCATCTGTTCGACCACCGAGAAATCTAGTTCAACTAGAAAATCTTGAAAAATCAGCAGCCATAGATCCACACATTAAAGAATCAGGTCAAGAAATTGATCTTGACAATGTTGAAACAATCCAGAAAAGCATTTCAGGAATCACAACGAACGTCTCACATCATCAGAAGCACTTCGTATCAAACGGAATCCAATTTGACTGAATAGGAATAATGGACTAAAGTGGAATTTGACCCGATTGCAACAACCCCTCCCATGAATTAAAAAATCAACACGAATGTGATAAGCGATTGCATTACGTAAACACACGCTGCTTTTATTATTCTACACAGTTATAAAATCCAACAATCTACACGTGGTTTTGTTATCTTTACCAATTGGCCAACTTGACAATGCAAAATTGAACCCATGCTGAGGAATGATGATTAAGTTGTTACATATAAGCTGAGGATATTTTGTAAATTCTTCTGGTTTAATAATACTTTGATAAAGCTATTAGCATTAAATACCGAAACGTCAGCAAAAACAACAATGTCGTTTTGTTTCTCAGTCATTGATGGATACCAAAAACCTTTATTATAATGAATATCACATACCCAATGCCCAAATTATTTTCAAACTGTAAAAGTGAACTTGGTTTGGACATATATATACACTTAGGTTGAGTGATACATGCTTTAGGCTAACAATTTCGAAGAATTATTTACCACTATACACTTGGCAAAGATTCACTATACACCTGGAACAAAGAAATGCTATATATGAAGATGTTCCTTTAGAAATGTTATTATACCGTTAGCAGTTGGGACAGTTCCTTTAGAATGTATCATTCTGTCATTAACCAAGACAGAACAGAAATGAGCACAACAGTCCATCTGGACATTATGGTTCTTAATATTAGCCTCAGTAACCAACCATGTAGAACAGGATTATTAACTCAACATAAGGACACAAACCGATTCAAAAGAAAAAACTCATCCAAATTGCATCAAACTCACCTTATGGTGAGGCTTAAATGAATAGCTAGTTGATAGAAACAACCAAACCATCACAAATTAGTGAGATAATAACACCCGCCATTATCGCCTCAGTATTAAGTCCTAATTAGCTCAATCGGTTAATCTCTACTTTACATCGAATAAGTCTTTTGTCTATACAAACTGGTCTTGTAGTTTCTTAATAACAGTATCTAATACCGACAACTTTCAACAACACTTCTCATAACTAACCCAGTAGTTGTAGAAACGACGCGACAGTATGTGATATGGACTAGGAGCATGTACTGTACTACATATGTTTATGCCTGTGAAATAAAGAATGGTAGTCAAATTCTATACCAGTAAAGCCGAACTAGTCATGTAGGCGTGAACAGGAGTCTTAGGATGATGGTCCTCCAAGGTAAGAAGCATAGAATGTGTGAATAACTACGGTGTAAGAATAACGATACCGGTGTCACTGAAGTATCCAGAGGCTCCACAACTATCTGTAGTGCTATTTTTAAGGAGTCATCAAATTTTTATGCTAATTATACAGCACTTTATGCAATACGTACCTGTTATTTTACAACACCAAATCAATTCTGTATCGGTTGAGCAAATTACACTAAAACAGACTATAAGCCAAATACACAGGTGTCACACACTGACAAAACTAAGAACCTTTTGCACAAAAATCTGCGCATATATGGTATATGGCTGACTTTCGCTAAATGTAGCATTAGGATGAGGGACAGATACGCACCAATTACTGGTTCAAGGACAAAACAAGCTGGTTAAGCGTGATGCGTATTCGACTTATTTCAAAAGTGCTGGAACGAGCTCCGTGTTGGCTGGATAAAAAATGAGCCAAATCCCTACTATAAGTTCGCAACCATACTGAACTGGGCGCTGACGAAAATTCCCCACGGGGGCAGAAGCCTTCTGTGGTACTTGCAAACTGGTGCTATCTTGAGGAGACACATCGAAGGGCATACACATGATGCAGCAGTTTGCTGCCATTCTTCATAGCTGCTGATTGTAGGGAGTATGAAAATATCGGCTACCTTTTTCACCACAGCTGCCCTCTATCACTTGGCTGCCATAACTTAAATACCACAGCAAATAATAACGTTAGATGCAGTGTTATTCAATGACAGGTTCACAGATGAGGTTCTAAAATTCAATAGAATAAGGTGGCTAAGACACGCGCCACGAATGGGAAACTGTCTTAAGTGGCGAGTCAGTCTGAAGGATGGTTAGGTTGGAAAAGCGAGGGATGATACGATCAAAGCACAGCACTGAACCACGTACGGACATGTAGATAACCTAACTGGGTTCTTCGACGCGCTAACAAAATTTGACAAAAGAGCTCCCATGACCACAGACAATTTCACATTCTCCTACATTGTAACCGTTATTACCAATATTCATTTAAATATTCTCCCTTTCGTACATCTTTGTCCATTTGCTTCATTTCTTTTTACTACCTAAGCGCTTTCTTAAGATGTAACAACTCGTACTGATTAAATTCTGTAGAAGTACTAAACTATCTCTCTAGTCCTACAAAAGTTAGATATAATAACAGTGAAGTGTTTCTCTGAAATTACCCGTCAAAATTAGGTCTTATTTTTCGACCAATTCTAGTAAAAATAAACCATTTGTCAGGTTTTATCATACACCAAACAAAGTTTAGAAAGTAGTAATTCAGTCGCATGTGTGAAGCAAGTATACTAGTAACATTCGCTCACGCATCCAAAACATCTTAGACTGACATTCAAAACATAATAACTAACAGACAGCGGGGAATTTCGACTGACTGACAGTTTGGTGGTGATTACCCAACAACAGAGTCTAATCTAATGCCAGGACTTATTACGAACAACGTTTACCACCAATGTTAATACACTACAGCATTGCAGAAGAGAATAAGATTTTTTTACATTTATAGTGTGAAAATTATATTAAACTAATTTCCACTTCTGTTTTCCAAAACTCGCTCCTGATACGACCTAACCTAAAATATGATGATTAGTTGATGAATTGAATTACCACCTTACCATTTTTTGTACATACTCCGTTTGAGATTTAGCCTGCTGTGTGTCCAAATTGCAAGAAACATTGCCCTCTTTATAAGGTGGACTGATGATCGTGTGCTCCATTACTACAACATTTGGTTTGTCCCAGACAACACTGAAAAACCTGATTTTTAAGTTCGAACACAATGTAAAAGGTACGTTTCGAGGTATTCAGCTAGTTCACGAGCTTCGGTTGGAACATCGTGGCTGTAGAACTTCAACTTCTCTTGTTGAATTCGCTCATTAGCCCGAATACGTTCGACAATCTAAAAGAAATTAAAATATACACAATCCTAGATACAAAAAACCTTAGTGATACTTAATTCAGGGCATGGTGGCGGCGATCCTTTGCTGATGCTTTTCAAATCCCTCAAATACTCAGCCTTTAGAATCAGTATATCACACGTGTCTGGATGATCATTGCTGGATGCTTTTTCTAAAATATCGTAAACACCGATTATTTTACTACGAAATAGAGAATTACGCAGTACAATTAACTTTTTGGGAACATCTATACAAAGAACATCCCCTTTAATAAATGTATCCGAACAGTAGGCCGTTATAGTCGACCCAGGTTCAGGAAGGTTATCAATGGTCATTGTAGCCAATCGGTTTACAACCTGCGCTACGAAAGGTACAAATTACAATGAGTTGTCAATCTAGCAGAGACGTTGATTTCCTCTCTTTTTATAGGTAATTACAACGGCTGGATGCTAATCACCAATGAACTTTTTAGTGTTGTCTACTTCGCCATCCGGATTTAAGTATTTTGAATCTCGATAATTTCATCAAGGATATTTGCACTCAAAGTGAATTTACTTCGATTGTAGGGAGGAGTGAAGAAATATCTGCTTGTTTTATGGTTACTGATTGTGATTCGTAATGACAAGAATTCATCCTGTCACATAAGGCCTGAAAATACTCCATAATAATCACAGGCCTTGTAGGTTAACCTGGTCTTCATACAGAACTGAGATAAGGAAAAACATTTTATTGGAAATATTAACCCCGTCAACCTAACGGAGGCCTGTGGGTGATCGTATATCTGCCATTCAGAAACCTTGGGTGTATAGATCCTCTGAATTCTTCCTTCTTCTGTTTCAACAGGAATAAGATTTTTAGACTCGCTACATTTTATCGAAGCTTCACACAGTTTTCTACGGGTTGTCCAAAAATAAAAGCCCAGAACTTAAAAATGCCAAAACTGTAAGTTATAAGAATACTTATCTTAAATAGAACTAGTGATTGTCCTGAAAATGTTGGCGAATTGTGTGTGTTCGTCGGCGGCACAGCAGTAGGATGCTCGATCCCCGGCAGATGCACTGCTATACTTCACCAAGCCAGTAATAGGGCCGGTAAAGGGAGAAAGTTGAGTATGAGTGTTAATAATCAACACCACCGCTACCGAAACTTCAAAGCTCTAGCTTGAAGCCTGATGTTCCACTATTCAGTGTAGAAATGATTCTCTTCAGTCAGTAACCACATACTTTCTTTTACTTATTTAAAGTATATAATTTTACAAAATATTTTACGATGCCTTCCATGATAATGCAAGCAGACAAGTCACTCTTCAATGTTCAACGCATACCATGAAAAAAGAAGTCATGCAAAAATTCAGCATAATAAGTTCGACCAACTGACTACTTTTCCCGGCATCATTCTACCTATTTTACCCCTGACTGTTCCACTATTCATTTTGCCATAAGCTATCACTTAATCTGCTCTAGTACTGGCCACTTCTATGCGTTTTTCATTTTCAAAACCTAACTTCATAGTATTCTGCAATAACCTCTCTATATACATGTATACATATACAGAAATAATACTGCGAACGATGTCCTCGTAAATCTGCATGTCTAGCGACCTACTAGGAAGCATTTGTCATGAAAGCTAGAAATGCGTAGTGTGCTATATTATTGGGACGGCCACGAAGCAGAGCAGTGTTACAACCACAACTGTTGCAACAAAGAAGGGAGGGTGGTGTACGTTGATCAGAGGATATGGTAGTGGTCACATATGCGAATCGCCCAAACCTGTAGGACAGCAACATGCATTTTGACGACTAGAGATTTAAAACATGAGCTTAGTTCCATATATTACTACATATTAATTACCGTTTAAGACCTTAAAAACCAGGTGATGTTTCCACCCCAAACATCTACCAGCTGACCTAGTCCATATTTAAGATATAATCCCGTTGAACCTACACAAGTTCGTAACACATCTTATAAGTCAGTATGTTCTATTTTTCTGACCCTTAAATCCCACGTCTAATTAATCTATCATTTATATATTTCATGATGATTTTTACTTGGGCATCAATATGTTCTACTGTATCTTGTTCGTTTAACCTGCCTACGAATTTAAAACTTGCTCTTTTTTTAGTATTCCCTGTCCCCACAAAGTCTAGTTGAGCAGAAAAAACGACGCCTTGTTTGAGCAAGGTGATATTTTGTCGCAAACATCACGTTTTCGGTATTGAGACCAATATAGTTAGCGTTACATATGTATAGGTTCATTCTAAAGACTGCATACCTCCTTCGTGTGTATCTTATTTAAGTATTTTTAATAATAAATTATCCACACCTGTTGAAGTCTGACTTTGTTGTTTCTCAGAACTTTTTACTCTTCCACCTGAAATTGCTCTCAGTCACGCGTGGATGTGTTACTTTTCTGGATACTGATTACCTAACAGTTGATTAAAACCACTTGCAGAAAACAAAACGAAATTCGACCTTGATTGCGAAGCTAAGATTTGACAGATATATGACCCCATTCCGATGGTTCACGTTATAATTCGACCATTTGAACTATTGAAACAATGCCAATTAGTCAAAGTATTATAGTACTAATTTATACCAAGTTTGGTCGTGCCCGTGAGAATGGCATGCTTTTATGCAAGTTCAAGGAGGGAGGGTGGCGCATGCTGATCAGTAGATATTGTGGTGGACACTAAGGTGAATCGCCCCATTCTGCAGGAACAGCAATATTCAATTTGATGGCTCGAGATTTCTATGAGGGCTTGAATCTTTATCTTGAATAAGATAATAATGATCGCCCGGACAGATCATGCTTCTACCTTTAAACATATACCATTCGGTCAGCCTATTGCCGAGATACGACCACGTGGGCTCTGCACTGATTTATGGGGCATCTTATAAATTAACATGCTTTCCTTTGTCGTATCTTCGAATATCACTTAACAATGTCTCATCTCATACATTTTCTAATAACGTCTTCACTTGCTCATTATATTCTATTAAACCTAACATTTTATAGCTCTTTATGAATTTGATTCGACCTATTTTATTCCTATTCTCTATAGGGTACGGTTGTGCACCAAACACAAAAAGGTATGAAATTAAAACAACCGGCTTGTGGATAATTATATTAAACCAAAAGTGGACAACATGATAGTAAAACCTATAGGGTAGCATTATACATTGCAAAGGAACTTTGTCAGCCTAGGGATTATAGTCTCCCATTGTATTTCCTTTATGAATGCATATATTAATGATACATTCCATTTACCTATTTCATTACACTTTAATGATTCACCTTTGCACCTTTACTTTTCTAAAACAGCTTACTATCCCTTGTAAACGTTGTACTTACCTCAATATTGGTTGGTTATCGTATGCCTACAACTACGGGTCGAAAACGAAATGAAGTCGATTTTCCTGCGCAACCTGGAGGACTGCTGTTTAATTCAATAATGATACGACATGGGTCAGACAAAGAGTGTATTTATACATATATCGAATATTTAACTGTTCAAACATTACTAACTTGTAGACAATCTACTATTTGACATTATATCATACTTGATCGTGCCTGTAAAAATGGCATGCATTTTCATGTAAATTTATGTTTATATGAAAATATAAATTATTATTATAACTGTTTCTAAGAAAATATATATCGTCGTTTTACCTATAACAACCACCTTATCTACAGTGATGGAGATTAAAGAAGCCACTTCTTGTATAACTGAACTCGCAAGGAATAAGCAAATCGTCTTTGCCATCATCATGTGATTGTGTGTTTCTATATTATTTCGGTATTGTTATTTAAATACATCCTTGTGATAATAAGATGAGAAATCACTGCCTATGCAGCGCTAATAAACCTGGATATCTATGATGTAACGAAAATATGCTGACAGCTGCGCCTCAGATCCCATTGACTCACTCGGTGGTAGTATTCCGCTCCTGCATGCCTCATTCGACATTTTTTATGTAGTGGATCACGGTTACTCTGGTTCCAGACCGAAAAGAATCAAAAATCCACCGGTTGATGAACCATCAATAGTTCTCTACATGTGTAACTAGATAACAACTGGTGTGGTGAACCTGTTACAGATTATATTGCTTAAAACATCGTTTACGGTAAACTAACTAACGTTTTATAAGCCATTTTTATACTTTTGTGGGTAGCCAACCATATCGACCACATGTGACGCAACACTCAGTTGTTACGCGCATTTTCGAGAAATTCAAACATGACTGGTGCCTAGGATTATATCATATAAGTTGTTCTAACTTATGCAAAGTGCGCTTACTGTCATTATTCCATTACCTTCCCTTGTATATATATATATCTTGTGTCAGTGAAACTTTTAAACATGCTTACTCCATGTGTACATTATTATCATATTGATGATGCCTGTCAATCGGAGTTCCTCATGTGCATAAATTGAGAATATATTATTGCAAGATGCATTCCATTGTTATATGAAGGTGTAGTGTACATTGAACCTTCGAGCATTTGTTTGAACAGACTCACCTGACCTTTAGCACTACTTCCTCTTTCGATTCGTCAATTTCCTGTACGGTTTCGGTTCGCTCTCTCGTTGTGCTTTCATCCGGCACACTCTCCGAGCTTACCACCGTCACGACTGCAGATAAGTAATTAACCTCTTATATTTTATCAAATCTCATATCGCTTTTGTGTAAATATAACTGTGTTCCAGTCAAAGTTGTCATCTCAAGTCTTTTTACCTTGATTCAGTTCGTTAGTATTTGCACATTAGGCAGAGTACAATTAAGGTCATAAAGCGGTGAAGTTTTTGTAAGAGTGGTTAATTTAGGTCTAAGTTAAGCCAAGTCTAACTGTTACAAGTGGTGAGCCCGTGTTTCCACCTTTTGCCTCCATAGTAGCTTAACGTGTAAATAGTCCTTTTTTATATTGACAATTTGTTTTTCACACAGGTATATAATTTTACTTGCCTTGTTTTTACTCATATTTTTTGTTATCATTCTATTAATATATCGTCTTGTTCGCAGGATGGCCGACAACAGTTCCGCCTCACAAATGGCTATCACCTTGCAACTCCCTACCTTCTGGACACATCGTCCTGTTGCATGGTTCGGCCACATAGAAGCTGTGTTCGCCCTCCGACATATACACTCACAAGAGACAAAGGCGAACCTGGTAATCGTGAGTCTTCCTGAGAACGTCATGGAAGAAGTGTCTGATGTCCTCGCGGACCCATCCCCTGACTTGTACGAGCGTCTCAAGCAGGCGCTAATTAAGCGCGTTGCACTTACCGACCAACAGAAAGTGCAGAAATTTTTCAGAGATGTTCAATTGGGTGATAGAAAGCCCACTCAACTGTTACGTCAGATGAGACAGTTGGTGGCTGACTTCAAAAATAGATGACGCCTTTCTAAAACAGCTGTGGTTACAACGATTGCCACAGGCGATTCAGACCATTTTAGCTCCAATCAACCAATCCCCCTTATCCGAACTAGCTGAGGCAGCCGATAGAGTAGTGGAGACTACTACATCCAACATGAACATTTCGGCTGCCGTAACCGCTAGGCCCACTCAGACTAAGGACTCCTCTGTCGAGGGGTCATCAAACTTAGATGTGGTGGCCCACATAACTAAGCTTTATGAGGAGATATGTAAGATAAGACCCGAAATGTGACCTAGAGGTCCCTCGAATAGCCACACCAACTCGACTCGTAGTAGATCTTCACGAGCTGGCAGCAGGCGTCGTAGGTCTCACAATTCCCGACCTGGAGTGTGCTGGTATCACCGGCGTTATGGTGACAAGGCCCAGAAATGTACTCGCCCGTGCACCTTCGATGTCCAGCAAACGGAAACCAGTAAGCCAGCACGTATTGGTGACTAACGTCGCTGGCGAGCCACTTCCATGTCGCCTCTTCTATGTTACTGATCGTAACACTGGGACACGCTTCCTGGTTGACACTGGGGCGGAAGTAAGCGTGATTCCACCAACATCTGAAGAGCGCCAGAAGCCACTTTCCTTACAGCTTCGCGCCGAAAACGGTTCGCCAATCACAACGCACGGTAAAAGGATCTTAGATCTTAACATAGGCTTACGTAGATCATTTCGTTGGGTCTTTCTAGTGGCAGATGCTCAGGGCACACACGCTGGTATACAAACCCCCTATAATTATTATTACCGAATCCTGGTGTCACTCCAATATACCAGACGAAGAGATAAGCAGTGATGGGTGCACACACTTTCGTTGTGACAGGAAGAGTGGCAAGGGAGGAGGCTGCCTAATGTACTTCCTGAACACACTTACTATATTACAGCTAGAAAATAGGGAACTCAGTGACATGCACGACACCCTATGGGTCAACGTACACTTCAAAAGTGCTTCACTACTAATAGGATATATCTACAGAGCACCTGTGACCTTTAGCGATTACGAGACACAACTTGTAAATGCACTGGAGCAAGTATCCACTCTTCCATACGAGCATAAGATCGTATGTGGAGACTTCACCCTACCCGAAATCAACTGGGACTTATTAAAAGGGCCAACTAAATACGACAAGCTCTTAGGGACACTGGACATCTTCGGCTGGAAACAAACTCACTATCTCTACCACAGATGACAATGTACTAGACTTAATATTCTGTCAAGATGTAAGCCCCCTCTTAATCTTAGTGGGTTATAAGTCTTCAGGTAGTGACCACAAAATAGTGATGTGTGCTCTGCCACTTAGACTGAGTAGCAATGCAGCTCATACCTACACTTCACAACAAGTAATATATAGCAACTACAGTAAAGCAGACTGGACCTTAGTAGAATCAGTGCTAAGATCCTCCGAATGGGTTGAATACTTCACTACTGATGACCTCTCGAGAGCTCTGAGCGTCTTCTACCATAACTCAAACACATGCTTAGATGCTGCCATTCCACTCCAAACACTTAAGCTTTCCCCACATAGAAAGTCATTCATAAAACCAAAGGATCGTATGAAACTGAAGAGACTCTCAACAAGCTACTTCAAACACCATGACTTTGGCACAGTAGGTTTAATACTTAACACTCTCAGGTCCATCTCACAAGCTTGAGATTTCCGTATGAGAAACGAAGAAGGCACCGCAATAGTCATTCCTGATAGAGTGTATGCACTCACAGAAATCTTAAAGAAGCGAATGAATCGCTAAAATCACAATATTTCTCTCCTCATAGACAAAGGTGGGCATTCCACTAATTCTGCAGACATGTGTGAATTATTCAACAAAACTTTTGCAGGTAACTACCTTAAGCCCACAGTCCAGTTACTCGGTATACATCCTACTACTTATATGGTACAAACTCCATCTCCACGCACACCAAACCAGATTAGTACTGTTGAATTTACTTATGCTAACATTAATCATGCTATAAGAACCCTCAAAACCTCAAAAGGTTTTGTTACTGACGGCATATCATCCTTTTTTATAAATATGGTGGCCCTGACATTCCCTTACTACTGCTTAAAATTTTCACAATGTCCCTAGAAACTCAAACTTACCCTGATATATGGAAAACAACATCTGTTATCTCTAAGCACAAATCTGGCTCGAGAACAGAAGTCAGTAACTACAGGCCTATCAATATCACACCTATCGCATCTAAAATTATGGAGAGATTAGTTAAAGATAATCTAATCAATCATATGCTTAGCTACAACATTATAAGTCCGAACCAACATGGATTCCTAAAATCCAGATCTTGTTTAACATGCCACCTAGACTTCTTCAATTTTGTGACCAGCAATCGTGACACACTGCAACTAGTACTTGTCATCTACTTTGACATTTCTACGGCATTTGACCGTGGAGACCACTTACTACTAATACATAAACTGAAACCCTTAGGAATACGTGACCCATTATTAAGATGGCTTAAATCATTCCTTAGCAACAGGTCCCAAATAGCTAAACTCGGGTCTGTAACTTCGAAACCTAGCCCAATCACTTCTGGTGTGGTACAAGGTAGTATCATTGGACCCCTTCTATTTACTCTATACATTAACGACATATGCGCTTGCCTCTCGCATGGGAAACCATTCATCTTTGCAGATGACCTAAAAGTAGCTTACACATTCCAATGTGATGACCTACGGTGCTTTGAGAATGTTGTGCAGAAAGAACTAGATAAAGTGACTGCTTGGTCGTCTTTATGGAATCTACAATTTAACCTGAACAAAAGTGGCTGGATCTGCTTCGGCGCACCCTCAATCGACATGAAATTAACCTAACCAGATTACGAAGTATCGTTGACTTAGGCCTCAGGTATTCTAGTGACCTGACATTCTCTGAGCAAGTGGCATCACAGACTCAAAAGTCGAGGATGTTCTTAGGATGCATACTCAGGAACTTTTACAACAATGAAGCAAAGCTAATCCTGTATAAAACACATACAAGACCACTACGAGAGTACTGTCCATTTATTATAAGCAGCACTCGCACACGTGACAAGCTAAGCATGGAAAGTATCCAACGATATTTTTCCTCCAAACTACTTGGCTTCGATTGTACGAAAGACTACATCTCACGCTGCATGATCCTACAACTTTACCCACTTTGGACAAGTCGACTTATTATAAACCTAATATTCTTCTTTTAGGTCCTTCACGAAATATCATTCTCAGACAGTAAGGACATACAATTCGCACAGGAAGGTTCTCACGATCTGCGTAACCAAACTTGCACAGTGACAATAAAAGCCTTTAAGTCAACACTCCGCGACAACTTCTTCACAGTCATGTATTCTAAAATATGGAATAGCCTACCCCTAGATGTCAGGGCTTGCTCTTCAGTTGTAAGTTTCAAACGCTCTCTGTACAGACTATTTCACTCTACTGATTATATAAATAAACTATTTATTCCTAGAACGAATCAACTATTAGTCTACTACAATACCTAAACAACACGATTAAATACCTTTACTTCTCTAAAGACTATAAATAAACTAGTAGCAGGCTTAGTAGAAATAAATATTTGTTCATCAAATTACAATGTACAACGAATATAAACATATGTGTCCCACTCCACATACTTTTTCTCTGCCCTCTGGTACTTTGTTGCTCGCCTCTTCTGTTGTATTTGCCTTGTAGTAGAAGTTGCACAGATATACATCCAGACTGAAGCTGAGAAACAATTGAAGTCACTTACTCATATATCATCCCTCAAGGTTTGGCTAGTAATGGCTCAGCATCCTTGATGAAATCCACTGTCACCATAACAAGACGCTGTACAGCATCTTATACAAGCACTGTCAATGATCTAAAATGGCTTGCATACAGCTTTCTGCGTGTTAATCAACTTGCTCGTACGGAACAGCCATGCAGTGACAAATGGAGGGCTCCGGCTGACTTGGGTGTAGTAAAACAAATCTGCTTGACAATGACCAATATTAATCTGCATTCAGTTGGATTCACATCTGGTATTATTTGCAATAAAAATGATGTCAAAATCATACAAATAAATCACTCATTTTAAATTAATACCCAATTTGAACATAAAACAAGATACGATGCCGCATACAACAAAGTTATATGGAGGAATTGACTTCAAGCTTTATTTTTTCCCCAAATATTTGTAATTTATCCGACACATACTTGGGCTTTTTTGTTAATGCGAAGACAATATTTCTATATTTCTTTAGGTGCTCCACTGAACGACTAGATATCAGAATGTACTCACTAACTGATGTCAGAGGAAATCGGAAGATATCAAAATCTAATCTTTGGCGAATTAATTAAAGACCACAAGAGATATTTAAGACAAGCTGATCCAGCTTTGGACATTTATGCTCAATGACAGGCGAATTTAAATTCTAGGCAAGTTAGACATTACAATCTGAAAGCTTGCCTATGCTAAAACACTTTTAACTTTGGTGTGCCTAGAAATCTATCCCTACGGAACACTATATGTCAGTCACTAAAGGTGGCTGCAACATTGATGTTCAAAGGAGTCACTGAATATACGCGTTAAATATGAGTGTTTATGAATAAGCGGAAAGACAAATAGCTACAAATTACTGTATGTGTAAAAAAGTAGAAATATTAGAAGACAGTACCTGATCATTTGGAAAGAGAAATAGGTTTGAGGTAGTCATCATTCTGTTCCCACCAGTTTGGTAACTGAATTCCCAAACAGACTTTACCGAAAATTTACGAGTGTCACATGTCAAGAGAATGGAGGGCAGTCTTAATTATGAACATGTTTACGTTAGCTGGCAAGCAAGGCAGGGAAGCGGAGTCGAAAAGACAGAATAATTCACTGTCCAGAAACTTCCCACGGGGAATAGAAACCTTGCAAAGAAATAAGTAGCCCATCCACCTTAACTCCGGGGTAAACTTCAGTAATTATTTGTCACCCGATCTCCTTCACTGAAATACAGGGCATTTTCAGTGATATAAAGCTGAAAAATCCTTCGTTCACATTTTAACAGATGACTAACATCCCGTAAGATATTCAACGTTATACCAATTCCTCGAATTTTACCTTTCATAGTTTTGGAGAGGATTTGGTTGGTGTCTCCTAGAATAAACTGGAGAATATACAAAAACAACAAATGCTTTCACCAGAGGTCAGAAAACGTATTAGGGATGCCCAGACCCTCTAAAAATTTAGACTGTCGTTTCCTACCACTACAGGTATTCTTAACGAAGAATGACCTTTAGGGTGACATGAATGCTTTAATTCGTTTCCTCCTTAGTGCTAAGAAAGAAGTGACCAATCCAAGAGTCATCAAGGAGAAGGTGATCGAAAATACAACCAACCGCTTTATGTACGGAGACTCAAGAGATCAGCTTCATAAAAACTCCCCTAAAATAGATTACGCTTAAAAATTTCCTGGTGTTCCATCCTTCAGACCATTTTCCATAGGTTCAAAGCTCACATAGAGAATGTCATGGTTCTGAAAGGCTGTGAATAAATTGATTGCACCCACAAACTGCACAGGTTATGGTGCATGTATGCAATTGTGAAGACTCCAACAACTTCTCTACTCAAAAGTCTTCACCACGACTGTTGAAATATTCGAAAAATATTAGACCCAGGTTGCCATCAGAAGAAGCACCGTTAGAGATGTTCTTAATATGGTAAACACTAAAGCTGAAGTCGTCAATTACTTCAGTAACAATCTCTATGGCATTTTTCACATTTTCGCTGGAAAATGCTCTGGTTTGCACCTTATTGACAAAGCGTATGTCTAATATTTCTGATGCCGCAAATACATATTTATCTTCTTTACCACTTGTTTTCCCCCCTTTAGTCATACCAGTTTTTATACGCGTCTTTACGAAACTAGTGAAAGTCATCAATATGCAAAATCCTCTCTTCTATGACCTGCTTTGATTACCTTCAGACAAAATCTAATATTTAAAAGCTTTCGTCACCGTAAAGCTTCCCCATATGCTTAATTTACACACAAGAAGTGTTCATCTCCCAGAAAGTAGCAGTTATACAAGTGTCTTACTTAATGAGTGAAAGTGTGCAGCTGAAAAATTAAAAGTTCCGTAAGACAAAAACGCTTGGCGTTCAAAAAATAACAGATAATTTATGAAGCCGGAAACTATTGGGTTTGTCTGTCAAATAAAGCGTTTTCGAAGGGTATGTTCTCCTTTGTTTGAATAACCTAAGATATGTTGATATCGATTGGTCCCAGAAACGGTGAACAGTTTGATTGTACACATATGGTGGGTTAATCTTACATTTATTCTTAATTATGGAAGTCATTAGCAACCAAAAGGCCGTCACAGCAGCCTTTGGGAAAGAAGAAAGGTGACGGCACTGGGAGAGCGGTGAAACATGAACTTACAGAAGACCAAAAGCAGGAAATTCGAGAAGCATTTGACCTTTTTGACACTGATAAATCAGGAACGATAGATATCAAAGAGTTGAAAGTCGCTATGCGTGCACTCGGCTTTGAACCAAAGAAGGAAGAAGTAAGAAAGCTTTTGTCTGAATTCGAGTGTGATAATAAAGGTACGTACCTTTAATTAGTACATATATCTCTATTCTGTCTGTAGACTCGATTGAATTTTCAGATTTTTTGAAAATGATGTCTTTGAAAATGCAAGACAAAGATGCAAAAGAGGAAATGCTAAAGGCCTTCCGACTATTCGATGATGACGAAACCGGCAAAATATCTTTCAAGAACCTTAAGCGTGTAGCGAAAGAATTAGGAGAGAATCTCACGGATGAAGAATTACAGGTAAGTAGTACGAAAAAAGTGACACAAAGTTTAGGAAATGATTGATGAAGCTGATCGTGATGGTGATGGTGAAGTTAACGAGCAAGAATTTCTTCGGATTATGAAAAAGACAAGTCTATATTAAGTTCACTTTCTACTGCTGTGTATATACGGTTATTTCCATAATATATTTTTATTGAACCACTTACTGTTATCTCTGCTTCTGGTCCAAAATACAGTGTTACGATAAACTAAATAAGGGGTCTTAGGTTTTTGTTCTGCTTCACATAAATGATCTGTGGGTGAGTAGGCGTGGTAGTTAGTCATTCTTAATGTATGCTTATCATTTTTTATCCCTTTACTCTACCAATTTTTTTGGTTGGTAGTGCGAACAATGATCTCATCTTCTCATGATCCCAAGATCTGATCATTTCTTTTTAAAAAAATTCACTTGCAACATTACAGCCTTTTAGGGGGCTGCGGGTATCGACGTTCGCGAGTTGTACGGATTATACTAACGCAAGATCTTATACCAACAACCACTATAGTGTTCGTTCTTCGAGTACCAAATGGTAAAGCAAAAGACCAGATTTTGTCGTCCAAATACGATATATATTTTGGGACCAAATCGCGGGTAGGAATGAATGCTTAGCTAGCTAGTAATCGTGCACGCACGTGACACGACGGAGCACCAAATGGCGGGGATGCTTGACCGTAAGCCTTCAGCTAAACAAGTCGACTTAAACAGTGATGGTCAGCATCCAATGTTGAGTGATGATTGCTGTGGTTAATAATTTTGGGGAATTATTTACCGCTACAGCTCACTCCCCCCCCTAGTGGGGTTGTGAGGACCCTAAGACATGACCAGCCGGAAGTAAAAAAATCTCGATGGTTCCCTGATGGGTGAAAAAAAATCTTCCGAGCGGCTTGATCGAGAGCCTGCTGGTCTGTCTGCCTATGCTAATAGGGTGTCTGCACATAGCTTCCTCGATATTGTTCGTTGGATCCCGTGCTTCGTTTGTTTCCTGTCCAGTGCCCGTTGCACCTGGAAAAGAAAACAAGAATGCTGAGAACCTTGTCAAGAAAAAAGTTGCCAAATAAGCGTTTTTTTACCAAAAAAATATGACATGCATCTACTATACAGTAAAATAATGTAAAGTGCAAAATATCGGGAAAAAAATATACATCTAATTTAATTTAATGTACGGTTATAGGAAAAATATCATTTACTTGTGTTAAATGACGCAACATAAAAAAAATTGATGTGTCACTCAGTTATGTGAAATAGGTGTGAAGGTATTCTGGGAATCTAACGTGACGTCCAGAACGCGTTTTTTTAGAGTGATCGACCGAAGTAGCCAGTGGGCGAATGCCCTGACAGTCAATAGTGTGACCCCGAAAATCGAGTGAGTCAACGCCTATTTGACACTTCTGTATATTGATGGTAACACCATGTTGGCGTAACCTTTCAAATGCCAATTCCAAGTGTCTAAGGTGAGTTTCCTTATCTGGACTGGCAATGAGGCAGTCGTCTAAGTATGCGTATACAAAGTCGAGACCGCGAAATACTTCGTTGATGAAGCGTTGGAATGTTTGGGCCGCATTCCGGAGGCCGAATGGCATACGTAGGAATTCAAAAAGTCCGAAAGGCGTGATGATAGCCGTTTTCGGAATATCTTCCGTTGCCATGGGGATTTGGTTATAAGCTTTAACCAAGTCGATTTTGGAGAATATAGATGCTCCAGATAACGTTGCCGTCAAGTCGTGTATGTGAGGCAATGGGTAGCAATCGGGGGTAGTTTTGGCGTTCACTCGCCGGTAATCACCAGTGGGTCGCCAATCGTTGCTATCCTTTTTCGGTACCATATGCAACGGGGATGCCCATGGACTATTCGATGGTCGAATGATGCCAAGGGTGAGCATATGATCGAATTCGTTTCTGGCAATTCTCAGTTTATCAGGGGCCAGTCGTCGTGCTTTAGATGTCACGGGCTGTCCTGAGGTTATGATGTGGTGCATAACATTGCTGGTTATACACGGGAGGTCGTTAGATGGGCAATTCAGTTCCGGATATTTATCAACAATCGGTTGAAAAGTTGGATCGAGGATTGCTTTCATCTTAACGATTGACAAGCTGGGGCCTACGTAAGTTATGCCTTTGATAGACAAACTAGTAGTGTTGTCAATTAGTCGTTTACGGCGGACGTCTACGAGCAAATCATGATGATTAAGTAGGTCCGTGCCAATGATGGGCATTGTGACGTCAGCGATTAGGAAAATCCACTGAATAGGTTTGCGTAAACCTACGTTCAGATAGACGTATTTCCGACCATAGGTTGCAATTGGTTTTCCATTTGCAGCCTGTAGGTTGAAGTTAGGATCCTTCTGTCGATCTGCTGCTGTAGCAGGAAGGACGCTGACTTCGGCGCCTGTGTCGACTAGATATCTAGTCTGGCTCATTACATCATGGATGTAAAGTAAGCGGCTAGTGCCACCGGCGACGGTTGCCGCTAACGCGTGCCGGCGGGATAGTTTCCCACAGACTTGGAGGCTTTGCCGAAATCACAAGGTTTTCGACAACATTTCGCTTCCTTGCCATAGGTGTTGTGATACCAACACCAGTCAGGATTTTTGACAGAACGTGTGTTGGACTTAGATCGTCCACGTGCGTTTTGCCGTTGAGGGGATCTAGAACGACGGTTTGAGGAATTACTAGGCTTGTTTGACCTAAGCATCTGCTGGACGGAGTTGATTAACTCTATCATTGCAGAATCCTTCTTCGAAGTCTGTTCGGTAACAGAGTATACTTCGGTGACTGGCCGTTTCGTTATCTCTAGAATTCTATCTGCAGAGACAGCTAAATCATCTATGAGAACACCCTGAAGTGTCACAAGTACAGTCTGAACTGACTGTGGCAGTTTGGATAAAAATAGTTCTCTAAACAGTCCTTCATCGAACTGACTTTGGCCAATGATCTCTTTCATTCTTGCCAGCATGCTCACGGCTGACTGATCTCCTAACTCGATGTTACGAAATAACTCATCCAGACGTTGCCGATCTGTGAGAACGTTTCTCTTGAGGATGGATGCTTTTAGCAACTCGTACGAGTTACTTACCGACATCTGCAGAGTTACGCACTTGCTGAATTCCCGCGGTAGGGCGTGAATAACTGCAAGGAACTGTGAACGTTGATCAGTTATGCCATGTTCACAAAAATCGGACTCAGCAATCTGAAACCACGTTTCAGCATTATCTGGCCAAAATGGTACTAGCTGAATTGTTTTGGCGGTTGAGCGAATCTGAATAACCTTGGGGCTAGGATCACTCATGACGAAAAGTATGCCGATAACAATATAGTACAAGAATAAACACAAAAAGGAACGAACTCACCGGGTTTATCTGCGTGTGAATTGAAGATGTAGTTCGTGGTTGGGCTCACCAGTTTAGGTGGGCTGTAGGTATCGACGTTCGCGAGTTGTACGGATTATACTAACGCAAGATCTTATACCAACAACCACTATAGTGTTCGTTCTTCGAGTACCAAATGGTAAAGCAAAAGACCAGATTTTGTCGTCCAAATACGATATATATTTTGGGACCAAATCGCGGGTAGGAATGAATGCTTAGCTAGCTAGTAATCGTGCACGCACGTGACACGACGGAGCACCAAATGGCGGGGATGCTTGACCGTAAGCCTTCAGCTAAACAAGTCGACTTAAACAGTGATGGTCAGCATCCAATGTTGAGTGATGATTGCTGTGGTTAATAATTTTGGGGAATTATTTACCGCTACAGCTCACTCCCCCCCTAGTGGGGTTGTGAGGACCCTAAGACATGACCAGCCGGAAGTAAAAAAATCTCGATGGTTCCCTGATGGGTGAAAAAAATCTTCCGAGCGGCTTGATCGAGAGCCTGCTGGTCTGTCTGCCTATGCTAATAGGGTGTCTGCACATAGCTTCCTCGATATTGTTCGTTGGATCCCGTGCTTCGTTTGTTTCCTGTCCAGTGCCCGTTGCACCTGGAAAAGAAAACAAGAATGCTGAGAACCTTGTCAAGAAAAAAGTTGCCAAATAAGCGTTTTTTTACCAAAAAAATATGACATGCATCTACTATACAGTAAAATAATGTAAAGTGCAAAATATCGGGAAAAAAATATACATCTAATTTAATTTAATGTACGGTTATAGGAAAAATATCATTTACTTGTGTTAAATGACGCAACATAAAAAAAATTGATGTGTCACTCAGTTATGTGAAATAGGTGTGAAGGTATTCTGGGAATCTAACGTGACGTCCAGAACGCGTTTTTTTAGAGTGATCGACCGAAGTAGCCAGTGGGCGAATGCCCTGACAGTCAATAGTGTGACCCCGAAAATCGAGTGAGTCAACGCCTATTTGACACTTCTGTATATTGATGGTAACACCATGTTGGCGTAACCTTTCAAATGCCAATTCCAAGTGTCTAAGGTGAGTTTCCTTATCTGGACCGGCAATGAGGCAGTCGTCTAAGTATGCGTATACAAAGTCGAGACCGCGAAATACTTCGTTGATGAAGCTTTCCCCACATAGAATGTCATTCATAAAACCAAAGGATCGTATGAAACTGAAGAGACTCTCAACAAGCTACTTCAAACACCATGACTTTGGCACAGTAGGTTTAATACTTAACACTCTCAGGTCCATCTCACAAGCTTGAGATTTCCGTATGAGAAACGAAGAAGGCACCGCAATAGTCATTCCTGATAGAGTGTATGCACTCACAGAAATCTTAAAGAAGCGAATGAATCGCTAAAATCACAATATTTCTCTCCTCATAGACAAAGGTGGGCATTCCACTAATTCTGCAGACATGTGTGAATTATTCAACAAAACTTTTGCAGGTAACTACCTTAAGCCCACAGTCCAGTTACTCGGTATACATCCTACTACTTATATGGTACAAACTCCATCTCCACGCACACCAAACCAGATTAGTACTGTTGAATTTACTTATGCTAACATTAATCATGCTATAAGAACCCTCAAAACCTCAAAAGGTTTTGTTACTGACGGCATATCATCCTATTTTTATAAATATGGTGGCCCTGACATTCCCTTACTACTGCTTAAAATTTTCACAATGTCCCTAGAAACTCAAACTTACCCTGATATATGGAAAACAACATCTGTTATCTCTAAGCACAAATCTGGCTCGAGAACAGAAGTCAGTAACTACAGGCCTATCAATATCACACCTATCGCATCTAAAATTATGGAGAGATTAGTTAAAGATAATCTAATCAATCATATGCTTAGCTACAACATTATAAGTCCGAACCAACATGGATTCCTAAAATCCAGATCTTGTTTAACATGCCACCTAGACTTCTTCAATTTTGTGACCAGCAATCGTGACACACTGCAACTAGTACTTGTCATCTACTTTGACATTTCTACGGCATTTGACCGTGGAGACCACTTACTACTAATACATAAACTGAAACCCTTAGGAATACGTGACCCATTATTAAGATGGCTTAAATCATTCCTTAGCAACAGGTCCCAAATAGCTAAACTCGGGTCTGTAACTTCGAAACCTAGCCCAATCACTTCTGGTGTGGTACAAGGTAGTATCATTGGACCCCTTCTATTTACTCTATACATTAACGACATATGCGCTTGCCTCTCGCATGGGAAACCATTCATCTTTGCAGATGACCTAAAAGTAGCTTACACATTCCAATGTGATGACCTACGGTGCTTTGAGAATGTTGTGCAGAAAGAACTAGATAAAGTGACTGCTTGGTCGTCTTTATGGAATCTACAATTTAACCTGAACAAAAGTGGCTGGATCTGCTTCGGCGCACCCTCAATCGACATGAAATTAACCTAACCAGATTACGAAGTATCGTTGACTTAGGCCTCAGGTATTCTAGTGACCTGACATTCTCTGAGCAAGTGGCATCACAGACTCAAAAGTCGAGGATGTTCTTAGGATGCATACTCAGGAACTTTTACAACAATGAAGCAAAGCTAATCCTGTATAAAACACATACAAGACCACTACGAGAGTACTGTCCATTTATTATAAGCAGCACTCGCACACGTGACAAGCTAAGCATGGAAAGTATCCAACGATATTTTTCCTCCAAACTACTTGGCTTCGATTGTACGAAAGACTACATCTCACGCTGCATGATCCTACAACTTTACCCACTTTGGACAAGTCGACTTATTATAAACCTAATATTCTTCTTTTAGGTCCTTCACGAAATATCATTCTCAGACAGTAAGGACATACAATTCGCACAGGAAGGTTCTCACGATCTGCGTAACCAAACTTGCACAGTGACAATAAAAGCCTTTAAGTCAACACTCCGCGACAACTTCTTCACAGTCATGTATTCTAAAATATGGAATAGCCTACCCCTAGATGTCAGGGCTTGCTCTTCAGTTGTAAGTTTCAAACGCTCTCTGTACAGACTATTTCACTCTACTGATTATATAAATAAACTATTTATTCCTAGAACGAATCAACTATTAGTCTACTACAATACCTAAACAACACGATTAAATACCTTTACTTCTCTAAAGACTATAAATAAACTAGTAGCAGGCTTAGTAGGAATAAATATTTGTTCACCAAATTGCAATGTACAACGAATATAAACATATATGTCCCACTCCACATACTTTTTTCTGCCCTCTGGTACTTTGCTGATCGCCTCTTCTGTTGTATTTGCCTTGTAGTAGAAGTTGTACAGATCTACATTTCACTGAAGCTGAGAAACAATTGAAGTCACTTACTCATATATCATCCCTCAAGGTTTGGCTAGTAATGGCTCAGCATTCTTGATGAAATCCACTGTCACCATAACAAGACGCTGTACAGCATCTTATACAAGCACTGTCAATGATCTAAAATGGCTTGCATACAGCTTTCTGCGTGTTAATCAACTTGCTCGTACGGAACAGCCATGCAGTGACAAATGGAGGGCTCCGGCTGACTTGGGTGTAGTAAAACAAATCTGCTTGACAATGACCAATATTAATCTGCATTCAGTTGGATTCACATCTGGTATTATTTGCAATAAAAATGATGTCAAAATCATACAAATAAATCACTCATTTTAAATTAATACCCAATTTGAACATAAAACAAGATACGATGCCGCATACAACAAAGTTATATGGAGGAATTGACTTCAAGCTTTATTTTTTCCCCAAATATTTGTAATTTATCCGACACATACTTGGGCTTTTTTGTTAATGCGAAGACAATATTTCTATATTTCTTTAGGTGCTCCACTGAACGACTAGATATCAGAATGTACTCACTAACTGATGTCAGAGGAAATCGGAAGATATCAAAATCTAATCTTTGGCGAATTAATTAAAGACCACAAGAGATATTTAAGACAAGCTGATCCAGCTTTGGACATTTATGCTCAATGACAGGCGAATTTAAATTCTAGGCAAGTTAGACATTACAATCTGAAAGCTTGCCTATGCTAAAACACTTTTAACTTTGGTGTGCCTAGAAATCTATCCCTACGGAACACTATATGTCAGTCACTAAAGGTGGCTGCAACATTGATGTTCAAAGGAGTCACTGAATATACGCGTTAAATATGAGTGTTTATGAATAAGCGGAAAGACAAATAGCTACAAATTACTGTATGTGTAAAAAAGTAGAAATATTAGAAGACAGTACCTGATCATTTGGAAAGAGAAATAGGTTTGAGGTAGTCATCATTCTGTTCCCACCAGTTTGGTAACTGAATTCCCAAACAGACTTTACCGAAAATTTACGAGTGTCACATGTCAAGAGAATGGAGGGCAGTCTTAATTATGAACATGTTTACGTTAGCTGGCAAGCAAGGCAGGGAAGCGGAGTCGAAAAGACAGAATAATTCACTGTCCAGAAACTTCCCACGGGGAATAGAAACCTTGCAAAGAAATAAGTAGCCCATCCACCTTAACTCCGGGGTAAACTTCAGTAATTATTTGTCACCCGATCTCCTTCACTGAAATACAGGGCATTTTCAGTGATATAAAGCTGAAAAATCCTTCGTTCACATTTTAACAGATGACTAACATCCCGTAAGATATTCAACGTTATACCAATTCCTCGAATTTTACCTTTCATAGTTTTGGAGAGGATTTGGTTGGTGTCTCCTAGAATAAACTGGAGAATATACAAAAACAACAAATGCTTTCACCAGAGGTCAGAAAACGTATTAGGGATGCCCAGACCCTCTAAAAATTTAGACTGTCGTTTCCTACCACTACAGGTATTCTTAACGAAGAATGACCTTTAGGGTGACATGAATGCTTTAATTCGTTTCCTCCTTAGTGCTAAGAAAGAAGTGACCAATCCAAGAGTCATCAAGGAGAAGGTGATCGAAAATACAACCAACCGCTTTATGTACGGAGACTCAAGAGATCAGCTTCATAAAAACTCCCCTAAAATAGATTACGCTTAAAAATTTCCTGGTGTTCCATCCTTCAGACCATTTTCCATAGGTTCAAAGCTCACATAGAGAATGTCATGGTTCTGAAAGGCTGTGAATAAATTGATTGCACCCACAAACTGCACAGGTTATGGTGCATGTATGCAATTGTGAAGACTCCAACAACTTCTCTACTCAAAAGTCTTCACCACGACTGTTGAAATATTCGAAAAATATTAGACCCAGGTTGCCATCAGAAGAAGCACCGTTAGAGATGTTCTTAATATGGTAAACACTAAAGCTGAAGTCGTCAATTACTTCAGTAACAATCTCTATGGCATTTTTCACATTTTCGCTGGAAAATGCTCTGGTTTGCACCTTATTGACAAAGCGTATGTCTAATATTTCTGATGCCGCAAATACATATTTATCTTCTTTACCACTTGTTTTCCCCCCTTTAGTCATACCAGTTTTTATACGCGTCTTTACGAAACTAGTGAAAGTCATCAATATGCAAAATCCTCTCTTCTATGACCTGCTTTGATTACCTTCAGACAAAATCTAATATTTAAAAGCTTTCGTCACCGTAAAGCTTCCCCATATGCTTAATTTACACACAAGAAGTGTTCATCTCCCAGAAAGTAGCAGTTATACAAGTGTCTTACTTAATGAGTGAAAGTGTGCAGCTGAAAAATTAAAAGTTCCGTAAGACAAAAACGCTTGGCGTTCAAAAAATAACAGATAATTTATGAAGCCGGAAACTATTGGGTTTGTCTGTCAAATAAAGCGTTTTCGAAGGGTATGTTCTCCTTTGTTTGAATAACCTAAGATATGTTGATATCGATTGGTCCCAGAAACGGTGAACAGTTTGATTGTACACATATGGTGGGTTAATCTTACATTTATTCTTAATTATGGAAGTCATTAGCAACCAAAAGGCCGTCACAGCAGCCTTTGGGAAAGAAGAAAGGTGACGGCACTGGGAGAGCGGTGAAACATGAACTTACAGAAGACCAAAAGCAGGAAATTCGAGAAGCATTTGACCTTTTTGACACTGATAAATCAGGAACGATAGATATCAAAGAGTTGAAAGTCGCTATGCGTGCACTCGGCTTTGAACCAAAGAAGGAAGAAGTAAGAAAGCTTTTGTCTGAATTCGAGTGTGATAATAAAGGTACGTACCTTTAATTAGTACATATATCTCTATTCTGTCTGTAGACTCGATTGAATTTTCAGATTTTTTGAAAATGATGTCTTTGAAAATGCAAGACAAAGATGCAAAAGAGGAAATGCTAAAGGCCTTCCGACTATTCGATGATGACGAAACCGGCAAAATATCTTTCAAGAACCTTAAGCGTGTAGCGAAAGAATTAGGAGAGAATCTCACGGATGAAGAATTACAGGTAAGTAGTACGAAAAAAGTGACACAAAGTTTAGGAAATGATTGATGAAGCTGATCGTGATGGTGATGGTGAAGTTAACGAGCAAGAATTTCTTCGGATTATGAAAAAGACAAGTCTATATTAAGTTCACTTTCTACTGCTGTGTATATACGGTTATTTCCATAATATATTTTTATTGAACCACTTACTGTTATCTCTGCTTCTGGTCCAAAATACAGTGTTACGATAAACTAAATAAGGGGTCTTAGGTTTTTGTTCTGCTTCACATAAATGATCTGTGGGTGAGTAGGCGTGGTAGTTAGTCATTCTTAATGTATGCTTATCATTTTTTATCCCTTTACTCTACCAATTTTTTTGGTTGGTAGTGCGAACAATGATTTCATCTTCTCATGATCCCAAGATCTGATCATTTCTTTTTAAAAACATTCACTTGCAACATTACAGCCTGTTGGCTTCCTACATTCTTGTTATATTAATTTAACCCAATTCTTGTGGAATCTTTCGTTTATTTTTTGCGGTGACTATGGTTAATCTGAAGGTAAATACACTTTTATTTCATTCTCCTACCTTCACAGTGGTATAACTGTATTGAAATGTTTCCGGAAATCTTAACAAGGGTCAGATACGGAATGTCTTTTTTTCCTACAGAATTGTCAGTCACTAGATTTCCTCGAGGTATTTTTTAAACGTGTTTTGACGAATGCAATCCTTGTGTTCATCTCAAGTTAGAGGAACTTCTTGTAAAGTGTATATGAGTCCCAGGCAATTTCTGTGTGTTTATTTCACTCTAAACATAGCGACTAGCCACATTATTTAACTCCTTGTCTATAGGTACTGGATACTTTAATTCTAGTAACCACAGCTTCCTTATTTCACTTGGACATGAAAACATTGTCAACTTCCCGACTCGACTGGATAATACTCTTGATCTCGTGTTTAAAAATGACACAGGAATATTTGAAGTTCGACAAGGAGCCCCACTACTTAATTCTGATCACTGTATCATAAGAATATTGCCCAAAGTATATGGAAAGCAGCACAAAAGGGTCTTCTCCTACCTTGGAAAGAAAACACAACACAGATGTTATTCACATGACAACATACAGAATCTAAGGACACTGTTAAAAGACACAAACTGGGACTTGTTTACTGAACAAGCTCTCGGTGATACAATTAGTAACATAACACATTATCTTAATTTCTGTCTTGATGTTTGTTGTCCAAAAGAGACCGCTTCTCCTCTTCTCAACTCAAAAAGCTTCGCCTTGAAAAAGAGGTTGTACAAAATAAAAAGTAAATCTGGTGTTAAGAGAATGAACACTTTGATTAAAGCCGAATTACAAAGACTAAATGCTCTCCATAACCAGAAGTTTCTTTCATGTAAATCCTCATCTAATATGTGGAAGCTATTAAAGGAAATCACAGGTGGTAAGCAAATAATGAATGATACTTCTGTTGATGTTGATATGCTTAATAAATCCTTCATATGTATCCCTGCAGATGTTATGATTCCCAAATTTAATAGTATAAATAATGACTGCTTCTCACGTTTTAACACGAATGATGTCCTTAAGTGTCTTCAATCTCTCAAACCTACTCAGTCCCTTGGTCTTGACGGAGTTCCTGCTGTTATCCTTAAGAAGTGTGCTGACATCTTATGTTACCCATTGACCGACATTTTCAATGGATCTTTTTCTAAAATAATTATTCCTGACTCGTGGAAAAATATCAAGGTTGTTCCAGAGCCCAAATCAACAAGTGGACCTACTGTTAAGTTTCGACCGATTGCTATTACCTCACCTTTTTTAAAAGTTATGGAAAGACTTATTTTACTTAATCTTGAACCCTCTTTAAAGCCTTTCAATGACCCCAACCAGTTTGCTTATAAACATAGTAGGTGTACCTTAGATGCCGCTATTGTCTTATATCATAATATAGTCTCTAGTTTAGATAGAGGAGCTAAATACACATCTGCATTTGACTCTGTACCTAGGTCTCTCTTGCTAAGTAAGCTTGCTGCAACACAAGCTGAGAGCTGGACAAATAAGTGGTTGCATTCCTATTTTTCTGATAGGAAGCAGTACACCGTCTACAATGGGAAGTCCTCCACTACCTCACTTACTTTAGCTGGTGTTCCTCAAGGTGCTGTTCTTTCTCCTTTTCTGTTTTCTTTTTTCTTACATGACTTGCCCCATTCTGATGTAGCCACTTTTACCAAGTATGCTGATGACCTCTGTGCTTCTATGCCTGTCAACTCTCAGTCAGATTGTTCCAAATTAAATTACTTTCTGTCGGAAATTAGTCAGTGGTCCTCTTCAAACGGTCTTAAGCTGAATCCGTCTAAATGTCAGGTAGTAAATTTCACTTTCAGACGAAAACATGACCTACAACAACTAGCTAGCTCACATGGTCTCACTATCATTGACGGCATAGAGGTTGAAACTACATCTAATGTCAAGTACCTTGGACTGAGTATTTCCTCCGATCTTTCCTGGTCCTCTCACATCTTGCTAGTTACTAGAAAGATGTTTCGCTTAACGTTCTATGTTAGGAAGTTAAGGCAGTCTAGTATAAAGCAGTCTTTGCTTTCTCAGTTTGTCAATTCTTGTATTCTAACCATCCCTCTTTACTGCCCCCCATTAATCTTCCCTGGATTACTTAAGAAAGACTTTACTTTGCTGCGTAGGGCACTAAAAGCTGTTAGTAGGGGAAGTGGGGTATTGTTAAACCAACTGGTTACCACCATTGTGGATAGACATATAATGTCATGTAAGAAACTAGCGAATACTATATTGTCAGACCCTGAGCATCCTCTCTATACGCAGCTCTCTCCTTGCATTTCATCTGGTAGAACCAGAAGCAACTATAGGAGGCTATATGCCAGGACTACCAAGTATAAAAACACTCCACAATACCTTATCTGGCACAGCTGTTATGTGATAAGAATACTGTTAGGTATGACACGATCAACTTACTGCGGCACTCTAACAAATAGTTCCCATTAGCTTTTGTTCTCCTTTCTTTGTTACTATTATATTGTTGCTCACATATTCCATTACACACTAATTTTATATTTCATACCCTGTGGTGCATTGTTTAAAAATGTAAACGCAACGCTATTCTTTCTTATTTTGATTTTTTTGGTTGTTTCTTTTTGATTTTAAAATCTTATAAAATTTATGAGGTAATTAGATGCAATATTGTAATGCACGCTGAAAATTCCATACATGTACTACAAATACTGTTTGGAATAAAGCTGTTATTATTATTATTATTAGTGCTGCCTCTAGACTCATCGCTTGTCTTTCGGCTATTACATCAGAGATTAGAAAAGCTGCTGAGTATAAAATCATTGAGCGTCTGTCAAGTGTAGACCGCCTATTTCTTGTTCGTTCACACTTCACTTACTTCATATGTAAGTAGACAAATGTCTATAACAACTTCGTACTGATGGCATGGCTCAAGAAAAATCGTAAACTGATGAGGATATCTGCACTTTTCATCATCTTCCTTATTCGGAAATTCTACACTAGTCATTATTTAGGCCTTTTGTTGTTCATACTCGTATGTATCCATCATAATATCATTGTGCTCCTGTTTCCTTTTTTTTTAAAACAGAAAGATTGAGCGAAGAAATATTTACTTTTCAATTAGATCCTCATTTAATACAAACTACTTTCTAAGTGTGATAACTTAAACTGATTCTTCTGTGTGTGAGATGCTGTAGGGTTTTAATTGCTTATATATTCATTAAAAATCTCAGTTGCTACTGACGACGTAGAGTTTGTGCTTAGCTATAATTAGAACACAGGTGATTAGCCTTTAAACTTTATCTGTTTCTGAACTACAAAACTATTGCATTGCCACACTATCAAGAGATACCAAACAATTACTCTTCAAAGAAACACAAACATACGAAACAGTATCAACGTGTGAAATAAAATATCCAGTCTGAATCATGTTTACAAGCAAATTGAGCGAACAAAATAATCAATACATGTGATTTAGCCCTAAGTGGGTTGGTGTTAACATAAGGGTTATTGACAAGTCACATAACAGTCCACTTGTTACTCATTAGTAGCTAACAGGAAGGAAGTAAAATTCTGTCCATAGATGATCACGCTAGTTACCTGTCGTAATTAGTAGTTCACTATTGGTTCATGGGTCATTCGAGCCATCACCAGCTTATTGTTACTGCCTTCACTCTCCGAGCCATCAAAGTGGTCAGGCGTTTCCTTGGTTAGAAATATATAAGCAAGTTAACTCTGGGACTAACTCTGAAAACCTTTTTACGAAAATGTTTTACTTCACCAGTGTCTTTAAATAGTAATTCAAGTGTAGACTCAGTGAAGAATTGGCCGTGCAGTTATTAAGATTTTAGAAAAATAACACAAGTGAATCTCTTGATTTTGCTATACCATATCACCATGGTGCATGAGTCCTCTGGACATCACGCTTCTAAGTACACAACATTCAAGTTGGCAATGTCCTCTTTTTTTAAAGACTAGTGTAACTACGCAGTTTTTTGAAATTCTATCTTTGATGAATTACAAAGGATTGTAGAAGGTTGAGGCATGATCAAACTGCTGCTTTTGAATATGCATGAAATCTTATTGTTTTGTGTATTTAATTTCCTTAAACTAGCGACCTGGACCTAGAAGTTATTTCTCAGCAAAACTAGATTCGTCAATTTGTAAGCAGTCATCACAAACTGACTTCAGTTAGAGAACCAGGAAACCAGGCAGTAATGGATAGCTGTCTCATCGTAGTTTGGGACTCCTCATCAGTGCGCACACATAACCACAAGGTGTGGTGGCGTTCCGAAATCCTGATGGGAAATTGTGACCAGTGGCGTCCATCAAGTTCTGTCTGTGTGGACAGATACTTGGCAGAATTTAGAATTGATGCGCTGTCAGATTCTGTCCCAGTAGCAGAATGGTCAACGAGCTGTCCTCGTAACCTGAAGGTGTTGGGTTCGATCCCTAGTAGCGTCATAGGCACTTTCTGCTGAAGAGGCCATAATAGGGAGGAAACACTGTCAAGTACTCATTGGTTTTCATTGGTTCTCTAACTGAAGCCACTTTATAATCAAAATTGAATTCAGTCAAACCCTTGCAAACCGAAACTTGGAAATATATCAGGTTGACATTTCATTGTATACATACACATACATAGTCCAGTATTTGAGTTCCAATTTAAATCTTAGAGCAAAATCACAAGAGGTTGTTTGAGGTGATCTATGCTATCTTGTTACGATTTCACCCTTGAAGATTCTGTGTTCCTTTCACATTACATCTGGTAACTAACGTCTGAAATGATGTTAAAGTGTCAGTTAATATGCCAAAATCTATTGTTCTACTTCACAATAGCTGGTACTCTTAACGATCAGCCCTTATGAAAATTAATTTTACCCTCGCTGACACCCATTATTTTTCAGAAACTTTATACATATATACTCTCTTATGAATTTGAATAAAGCAAAAATAATAGTTTGTACAGAATAGAAGTGTTAGCATCGTCATTTATTTCATTGGCTTCTTATCAGCTGTGTACAGCCTAAAAAAATTATTAAGTTTATGTACAGAAATAATTTTAACATGCAATTTTCACATGATATCAGTTGACAGACAGTTCAAGTTTAAACAAAAAATCAATATATGCCTGCAGTGGTAAATGAGTTATGCAGAAATAACACGGCAAGCGTAAGATGATGAGTAACAAAATGCTGAGTTCATTTCGAATCATAAAAACGAGGGATAATCAAAATTACACTATGTAAAAGGGGAGAGGTTAAAGACATTATGTGATCAGATAAAAGAGAGAGAGAGAGAATAACAGCTTCCAGTTACTTGGTGAGCAAGGAAAGACTGATAACTGCTTCTTTCTGAACACACGAATCAGATTCCACGCGTGTGATAGCGATTACTTCAGCAAACATGAACTGTATTGAGCTATTTCTGTCTATTGATAATGTTAAAGGATTTCGCGATGTACACCTCATGACCCGTGCCTGGCGATGGCGCCGCTGAAAGCGTCTTTTCCCTTGAGATACAGATGTTATGGTACATGTTCACCGAATTGGAGGTGTGCCCTTCTTTCTGTTCTCACAATGTAACTGCTCCCACAGACAAATTTAAGTTGCTATTCACAGTAAGAGTCAATATGAGAAGGATATTTGTCGACTATTGATTGCACCAAAGAGCATGTTCTCCGATAAACGGAAACTATCTTAGCTATAGAATAGATTCTGGCTACTTCGGTTCCTGTAACATTATCACCTATAAAATCGAGTTGAATGAAGATAGGCCTTTCCCTCCCCCCCCCCCAACTGTGATATGTTTGGCATTTGAGCCTTCACATCTTCCACACTTGTGAATAATATTTCTAAGAGTAATCGTTGTTTTTCAACATTTTTTCAAGAATTAGAAATTCTTCCTCTAATTTTCCTCTGTACAGCATATTTTCCTGACTCTATTAAAAACAGAGTTTTAACCAGTGCTCGTATATATCCGTTTGGACAAAAACTATTAAAATAATGTAAGTATTGTCCGTTCCCCATGTTGGCTTTCGATTAACTGATCTCTGGAGACTACCATCTTCCAGGCTTATTATTTTAACCATCATATTAAATGTTAAAATCTGATTAGTGTCACTAACTTCTGCTTGAATTTCATCAGTTTATTATTAATGTCCTCATTTCCGCCTTTCAAATGGGTTTTCTTTTCTTAAAACGACACTACATCGGAAAGAATTCCTAGGAAACCTGTAAAGTTACTTTGCTTGAACAACTTCGAGCTGGCTGCCGATGAGCTGCAACTAGAGAGAACTCTCACGACTGCTCTGTGGTCATCTATCCCGTTAGACCTGAGCTCTGGCCACACTAACTGCTGACTGTTTGGCGTGGTCCACCTAATCTGGTGGCCAGGCTGTTCTTAACACCAGCCCAACTAGCGAAGGGAGAATATAACACGGTGTATTTATTAGTGATAATAAGATTCGATTATAGAGATATACAGTCACACCACAACTCCTCCCTTCAGAATATATTACTTGGTAATAAATATCCTTAGGATAAAAGTGCCATTTGCAATCATCTTTTGGCTATGTTAGAGTTATATGACAGTTATTCTCTAAATAAACCTTAAATTTGTCACTTTTGACATTCATATATATAATATTTATTATTACTATTATTGTTTCCTTTAATTCCTAGAGGAACATAGGGCTTCAGCCGCACGTCTCCATTGCGTTCAGTTCTCTGCCAACGTTTCACCTGGCTCCACGTCTGCCCACATGCTTTCATCTCCTCTTCACATCACCTCCTCCATGTCACCCTCGCACTGACAACCAACTCACCGCTTCCTATTCGGGTTCCACTGGAGCGATGGCCTGGCGTGTGATGTCACTACTTGATGGTTTGTTTTCTCAGAGTATGGCCAATCCACCTCCATTTCTTCCTGCAGATTTGTTGCACATTCGGTTTCTGGTTGGTTCGCTCCCAGAGATCCCTCCCTGTTAGTGGTCTTTTCTGGCTGGCCATCTGATCCTGAGTATTGAGCGAAGACAACTGTTGATGAAGGTCTGTAATTTGTTCTAAGTGCTCTTGGTGATGCGCCATGTCTCTGATCCGTATAGTAGCACTGACTTCACATTGGAGTTGAAAATCCGGATCTTATTTTCAGTTTCACGCTGAGTGCTGTTGACCTCGACACAAACTTGAGAGAAATGAAAGCTTGCCTTGCTTTCCCGATCCTTGCCTTGATATCCTCGTCAGTTCCACCTGTATTTGAAACGATGCTTCCCAGGTAGGTAAGTAAAGGAGGCTGCTTCCTTCAGATTTCTCCCATTCATGCTGATTGTTGTCTGTTATTGTTGTTGTTGCTGTTGGCCAGGAATCTTCATCATTTCTGTTTTCTTTATGTTCACCTGAAGGCCTATTTGCTCTGGATGTTTCTGCTGCCAACTTTTTGTTTTTCACTTGCATATCTTCCAGTTTGTGGGAAATCAAACAAATATCATCGGCGAAGTCCAGTTCCTCTAAGTTTTTTCTATGGGTCCATTTTATGCCTGTTTCCTCACTGCCGATAAGAGAACATATTAATACTGTACTTCTATATAGTATATTGGGCTAATTATTATCTTAAAAATTGAGTGCTTAGAAATGTTACTCAACAGTCACACACGTATTGCGTGTGTGTGTGTGTGAGGACATCCAAAACGCTGATAGGTGAGGCGGAGTCTAAACCGGTGGCCCACTGGTCGAGTGTCTAGACGAATGATAAACTACAGCTTCTCACTGTCTCATAGGTAGGATTTAGTATCTGCAACCTTGAAGGAACTCATGTCCCTTTTGAGATTCAAAGCCACATCACACAGTGCTGCAGTCACAGACGTTACCACTGGGCTAATCAAGTTCGCGGTTGCCTCCAACCATCTCTTATCGACAGTTCAAAGTGTAAAGCGATGGCAGGCCACCTAGAATGGTGGCCTAATTGCAAAATTGACTGAATGATAGAATTCAGTCTACAGCAAAGATAGGATTAGACGCATTTCAGTAGTTACTCAGTAGTGTCCAATCAAAAGATTTAGTAATTTTGAATGGAAACCGGAGTTATTTGTCATCATTACGTAAAGGTTTATGACCCTTAGATTCGTCCGATTTAGGCATTGTCTTCTAAGTAAGAGAAAAGAATAACGAAAGAACAATTATATTTGCAGTTTTGAGGATAAGAGCTCACTTTCTTTCATCGATTCTCTTCAACTGTGTATATCCTAAAATAAATCGATAATAACAAATTTCAAAATGGCGTCTGAACACCCTTTCTTCACAATGAATTCGAGTTACAGATAAAAAAGTATAGGCGACATGATTCTCAAGATGATGTAAGTAGACAAATTATTCAGTGCTGAAATGAGTAACTACTCAGAGAATAATCAGACAAAGGAAGAAGTAGAGCGTTCAGATTTCGCTTGGAAAAAAAGATTGACTAGAGAGAGAGAATACAAGATCGAAAAAAAACAGAGCGAATTTATACATATTACTAGGTGGAGTTGAATACGGTGAGAGTGAATAATAAAGTTTAATTATGACAGAATAATAAAGTAGATCTGGCTGGCAACTTAATAGTGGGATTTCAACTCGGTGAGTGAAAATCAAAATCAAGAAAACAACACACGAACAAAACAATATTATAGTTACCTGCTCATGTTAACTCCAACTGCATCTACCCGTTGAAAACCACGGAATACTGGACAGTTTTTTCGTCCCATTTTGGGACTTTTCAGCAGTAGGCATTCACGACCCCACCAGAGATCGGGCTTAGAACCTTCAGATTACCAGGGCTAGCTCCCTGCCATCAATCAGGCATGAAACTTGAAACTGGTCACAGGACGAAGTTGGTTGTAGTTCTAGTGAGAAGTTGTGACCAGTGAGGTTCACTAGCGGGTCAGGTGTGCGGACAGATACTAGCCGCTAGGGTCGTTGGTGAATACTGATGAAGACTGCAAAACAAGGAGGAAATCGCCTCCCAGTAATCCCCGGTTTTCGAAATGACATCAAACTGTGATCATAATTTGTGCGAGGGCTCGAATACTACCTACGCGCACAGACAGACGTAGATGATCGTCTCAAAGGGCCACTCCAACCCACCCCCGAAGCCTTTGACCTGACTTGTCTAATCCACAGCTGAGTCCCTATGATTGCCAATAACCAAAACAGATTCATACACCATAAGATCCGTTCAGATTCTGGATCCCATGTACACCATAGGTAGACATGTATACTTACCAGTCTAGTTGTAAATGCCATACGTTCATACTACCCCTTTCACCTTAGCTTCATGAAGACATTGAATAGGACCTACTTTGTAGACGCTATGAACCCTTGGGCTCAAGGCAGCATTTCGAGAGGAAGACCAAATTCTTCCCGCCCTCGTCAGCTCCAGATCTTTTATGTGGTCCCGTAACATAATGCTAACAACGTATTCTTCTCAGCATTTCCTTTCCCACATGTTGTACAGTTGTATATTGATTTTAGACAAATGGTTTGTCGTAAATGTGTATTTCATTTCTTGATTCATTGTTACCTTTATTGATATACACCAATAATTGTTTACCTAATATTGAATGTACAGCTGTAGAACCAATCTAGGGAAAGTTCTTTAAAAAACATTACAGGTTTGATTACTATTCTCAAGTCTGTGTGGAGGTCAACAACACTCAGCATCAAAAATAAGATCCGGATTTTCAACTCCAATGTGAAGTCAGTGCTACTCATTATACGGATCAGAGACTTGCACTGCGCGTCATAAAGAGCATCTCAAACAAACTACAAACCTTCATTAACATTTGTCTTCGCTCAATAATCAAGATCAGATGGCCAGAAAACATCACCAACAGAGTTCTCTGGGAGCTAACTAACCAGTAACCGACTGTGAAACAAATCTACAGGAAGAAATGGAGGTGGATTGGTCATACTCTGAGGAAACCATCAAGTGACATCACTAGACAAGCCTTCGAATGGAACCCGAAAGGGAGGCGGCGAGTTGGTTGTCAGTGCGAGGGTGACATGGAGGAGGTCATGTGAAGAGGAGAGGAAAGCATGTGGGCAGACTTAGAGCCAGGTGAAGACTCTAGCAGAGAACCGAACACAATGGAGACGTGCAGCTGAAGCCTTACGTTCCCCTAGGAATTAAAGCAAGTGATAATAATAATATAATAATTTGATCACGATCCGACATTACTTAGAGAACTACTGGAAAACCAGGAAGTGCTGGACAGCTGTTTCCTCCTAGTTCGGGACTTTTCAGCGGTACACACCCATTAAGGCGAGCTCTAGGAAGTTCTCCGGAGTTCTGTTGAAAAGTCATAATCAGTGGGAACTACCAAGTCAGGAAAGAGATTTCGCTATATATATCGAGAATTGGCAGAAGTTCAAATTCAATCGTCAGTAGACCGGGTCACAGTGGCTCAACGGTCTACAAGCTCACCTTTTCACCTGGAGGTCCTTGATTCAAACCTTGGCGGGTACATACTGATGAAGAGCCGAAAACGAAGGCGAAATAGCTGTTCAACACCGCCTGGTTTCCTGATCATTCCCTAACCGGTCTCACCTCGTGATCCGACCCATAAATAGTTGAACCACTGCAGACCAACAGTTGCTAAAAAGCTTTTTCTGTAAAATGATCTGTGATTTGACCTTTATTGAACAGTTGCTTCAGCTGAAGTGAATATTTAACGTAGAACTTTTCACGGAAGTACAGCAGCCTAGGTTGCCACACTTCATACAAATGTGGGGATACAAAAGAAATACACAGAAACTATAATAAACAAGAATTTACGAGAGAAAGACTGATTAAATGAAGGATAATGAGAACTTAATCAGTCTAGGAGATCATAAAGGATGAAATGAATGCACCTGTACCAATGAGAACTATAACACCAAAGGGCTTCAACCATTGATTCTTGATGTATCGAGGATCGTAGTCAAACTGTGACCTGGCTAAACTTCAATGTTAATACTTGCCTAACTAACTGTTAGACTGGTTGACAGTGCCTCTTGTATCTCCTTGATTTTCAGCATCATTAGCTCGGTTCGGTGCGTCAGTGGTTCAGCGGTAGAATGCCCGTCAACCAAGCAAATGTTACTGGTTTCAACGCCCAGTCCGGCCCACTCCTTTACCTCGCCTAGCCGTCAGTAAGCCCCATTAAATAAGGAAGACTGAGAATGAGGCTCGCCATCCCACTCCGTGAAAACAACATGAGTGCTACTGAAGCTTGAAGGCGTTTTTTCCACTGGGAAAGCCAAGGAATCAACAATCATCCTACAATTTAATAACACTCCAGAGTGATATCGAAAAAAGAAGTCACATAAAGTGGAAAGACTCATAAGGACTCTCACTGCACTGTCCAATTCAAATTAAGGTGATCGAGCCTATAATAGTGATATGCAGACTCAAATTTTTCTACATGTGTCTGTCTGTATTACTCTCACTACACTTATCGATTTATGACCTGATTTTCTCTCACTCTAATTGTGACCTTTGAAATCCTATTGGTCGCTCATTGTCCTGATTTATCAATCACATTAGTGCTTCTCAAGGTCATTTTAAACACATACATATATTCAAGCGCTGTCAACCTTTGTCGACTGTTGTTCTGAGACATTAAAACCTCTCTCTTCCCAAGGTCCAGTCTTCTCTTCTGTTTTTTTCGGCCCCGTAGTGTTACTGTAGTTGTTGTTGACGTGCGATTAAGACAGATTAGCCAGTGCATTAAGTTAGTATTCGATCATAGTCTATCAGGTCGTAGTTCCGGTCATGAAACGCTAATATTGAGCGGTAAGTGATACAGTGTTGCAGTGCTTTTTTTGACTCAGTACTGAACCTTTACTGCCCTAAAGAGTTTAATTTCTCAATGAGTTGATAAGGATGATTTTTCTCAGATTTGCAACCGCCGGCTGCTGATTAGTGCAAATAAAAGCGGAACCGAAAGTGTCACGGTGATGGACACTATGTTGTATTTATGTAATGTAACAACATGTAATAAGAAGAGGTTACATGACATGTTTTTGGGAAAACTATTACATGTTAGGGTGTAACGACAGAAGACAAGGGACAGGCAACAGATCGTTTATTGAGAAAATCAACACATATTTCTGGATTTTTATGTACATTATTATTCGTTATTATTAGCACAGAAACAGCGCCTTCTGATTGGTTGTTTTTTCGCTGAAAGTTATTCTGTCATCTCTTTGTGGCCGTTTCTTTCATGGTCAGACTATACATCTACGAATCGTATTTGCACACGCTAAATCTGCGGTGATTGGTTGTTGAGTTCCTCAAGGTTAGGCATTATTATTATTATTGTATCCTTCAATTCTTAGAGGAACATAAAGCTTCAGCCGGGCGTCTCCATTGCGTTCGGTTCTCTGCTAGAGTCTTCACCTGGCTCCAAGTCTGTTCACACGCTTTCATCTCCTCTTCACATGACCTTCTCCAAGTCATCCTTGGACGACCAACTCGCCGCTTCCTTTTCGGGTTCCACTCGAGCAATGGCTTGTCTAGTGATGTCACTTGATGATTTCCTCAGAGTATGGCCAATCCACTTCCATTTCTTCCTGCCTATTTGATTCACAATCGGTTCCTGGTTGGTTCACTTCCAGAGAACTCTGTTGGTGATCTTTTCTGGCTGGCCATCTGATCTTGAGTATTGAGCGAAGACAACTGTTAATGAAGGTCTGTAGTTTGTTTGAGATGCTCTTTATGACGCTCAGTGCAAGTCTCTGATCCGTATAGTAGCACTGACTTCACATTGGAGTTGAAAATCCGGATTTTATTTTTGATGCTGAGTGCTGTTGACCTCCACACAGACTTGAGAGTAGTGAAAGCTTTTCTTGCTTTGATATCCTCGTCAGTCCCGTCCGCCTGTAGTTGAAACGATGCTTCCCAGGTAGGTGAAGGAGGTAGTTTCTTTCAGGTCCCTTCCATTTATGCTGATTGTTGTCTGTTGTTGTTGTTGCTGTTGGTGGTGTTGCCCAGGAATCTTCATCACCTCTGTTTTCTTTGTGTTCACCTGAAGTCCTATCTTTGATGCTTCTTCTGCTAACTTGTTTTATCTCGTGACCCTGATTTGGGATGTAAACATTGACGTAAATTGGTGTCTACAATTTCGACTAGCAGACAGCTCTCACTAAAAGGGTTAACACTATCCCAGGACGAGGAAACCTTCAAGTTTTAGAGGTTGCTTATAATTTTTAGACTTTATTAAGTAAGTGTTACCTAATATCTAAATTTTTAGTCTCGTGGAACTCATATCTGAGGATTGATTACAGAGTTACATAGTGTCACTTTTCTTGTAAACCAACGCAAAATATCCGCACAAAAAGCACATTAGATAAATCTAGTAACTGATATTTGAAGTGTTAATTCTCAGGGATTTAATTCACTTTCAAGTTGCATTGAGTGCCACAGACTGATAACAGTTAGAGAATTTTTAAAAATAAAGGATTACTAAATACGTGTTTCGTCCTAGTTTGCGACTCTTCAGCAATGTACGACCATTATCCTACTGGCGTTGACTTAATGCTTACAAATCAGTACTTGTAAATTACTCTAATAATCTTGATTTGGTTGATTTAAGTGTGAATCTTTCACTGTCCCTCTTCAGTAAAAATTTTAGAATGAAATGAACTTGTTTAAATTCTCCCTATGTGATGATGCTACTGTATTTCCTGAAAACCATTGTTGTGATTGGTTTCCAATTCATATCTTTATCGATCATTTTTATTGATTTCGAATTTGAACTCTCTTGTCATGCAATTTATTTTTTATTAGTTGGTAAATTTGATCTATGGTCATGTGTGGGTTTGTTAATCGCTGATTCATTTGACTACTGGTGTTTCCTCTATTCAAAATTTCACATTCTCTCAATCTAGTTGATGTTGGTAATTATCTGCATGCATCGATATGAAAGAATACAACATGTTGAATGTTTTCACAGCTAATTTATGCTCTTGGATTCAGATTCAGTGGAGAGACACTCACTTCGACTAATGTAGAGTTTATCGCAGTTTATTTTGCAAATGGTATTGATCTTATCTTCGATTTTAGTTGAGTCTTTCGGTCTGCACAATAATGAATGAAGTGATTGTGTTGATTTGTATGTTATGTCTATTTCAAATGGTCTTAATAATCTCGCTGCTACTTTAGAGATATTCCTCATATATGGTGAAGTGGATTTTCTTGTGGTCTTTGAGAATGGTTTAATTAGTGATTGAGTACAGGATGGACTTCATGAAGTTCTAATGGGGACTTCTGACCAGTGAGTTCCATCGTTTTGGGTGTTGACGACAAATTATTAGCCGATGACATTAGATAGTGGCGGAGCTACACATCCAAAAGTCGGCAGAAGTACGAATTCATTTTACTACTAAGTTCCGTCCCAATGGTTGAACAGTCTCTCCACATAACGTGACAGTCCCATCAGTTCCATCTGTAGTTCGACTGTGAGCGTTTACTGATGAATACTCCCCAACTAGGACGAAATAGCTATCCAGTACTACCTGGTTTTGAAAATTCCTCCTACTGATATCGATTGGTAATGAAAGTGAACTCATAATACGAATAGTCATAATAATAATGATTTACTTTATTCCAAAAAAGTACTTGTGATACAGAATGGAATTTCCAGCCTTAATCACAATATTGCATCAAATTTCCTCAAATTATATATAAAATTCACCACACAGAAAATTTTCCACATTTACAATAGGGGTAATGTCAAAAACATGCAGCATACAAAATGGAAATAATAATAATAATGATAACAACTAAGGTAATAATAATAATACAAGTGAAAATTGCCGTGGGCTTGTTTCACACAGTACTGTCGATGCGGTATACAAATCCTTGCATGTTTAAAAATATTGAAAATAATGTTCTCTTTACATGATATTGTGAGGGGAAAAACAAAGATTACAACAGTCATAGAGATAAGTGGGTGTTTGCAGTTATGAAAGTAAAACAAAGAAGCAACAGGACCATAAATATAATAGAAATAATAATAAAAGTAAAACTTGAAGGTATATAAGGATGGATGGATGGAGGAGATTGTTTATTTACTAGATGAAAAAAGGTTAGTAAATTCTTGCTTGACACTATTTTCATCACATAAAATACGTGCCAAGTATGGTATCATTGAATTTTTATACCTAGACGTGAGGGCATACAGTTTTCTGAAGTTACTTCTTGTTCTACCTGAGGAGATGTAAGGTGAAAGCTGAGGGTGAAGTGGATCCTCCAAGTCAGACAAAATCCCTCTAGCAAATTTATTGCACGAAGTCAAGTGCCCATCGACAACGACGTTAACTATGTAGTCCACTGGGACACCACTCATCCTACTGACAGTCTTCAGAGTTCTACGAATTGTGACAAAGTCCTTTTTAAGCAAACCAGGAAAGAATAAGGGTGAACAATAAAGAAGAATAGGTAGGATGCAAGAGTTTATTAACTGTAAGAGGAGGGGTTGAGTTATACCCGAGTGCCTTAACTTCTTAATGTAAAATGTCAGGCGGAATATTTTACTGGAGATCGCTGCGACACGGGAAGACCAGGAGAGAGAATAAGTCCAAGATACCTAATTTCTGATTTAATTCCTATATCATTGTCGTCAATCTTAAAACTGTCATGAGAATCGACGGCTTCTTTTAACTGTCGTTTACATCTTAAGCTGAAATTAACAGTTTGACACTGAGAAGGATTCAGTTTAAGACAGTTAGACTCAGACCATTTACTGACTCCCGACAGAAAGCTTTTTATTTTGGTACAATCTAGTTGGGAGTTAACAGCCATTGAAACAGTTAAATCATCAGTGTACTTCACAAAGTTTATTTCATCAGAGTGAGGCAAGTTATGTGTGCAAGAAGAAAGAAAAAAGAAAAGGAGAAAGGACAGTGCCTTGAGGGATACCAGCTTCAGTAGGTAATGAAGTGGAAGGCTTACCTTTATACACGGTGTACTGCTTTCTTTCTGAGAAATAAGAATGTAACCAGTTATTGTTATAATAGGCAAGTAATCATTCTTCTCTAAACAAACTAATCACCACATGTACTTATCGCCTCTTGAGGAAATCAGTTTTCACATAGTCTAATTCATGTGATGATAATGTTTATATTAAAATTAATCTAAAATTATATTCTTATTTTAAATGTAATGAATAATATTTGATAGTAGGCTTCCAAACAGAATTTCTTTTAAAATTTTGAAACCTGTGATGCCTTTATAAGGTACTTATTGTTTTATTGATTAGTTACAAAATGGCAGCCTTACTCAATGTTATATACCTAAGTTACCCAAGCAATCAGTATAATACCTGACTTGTAAGTATTGATGACAAAACGCAAATCAAAAAGATGCAGTATGGCGAGTGCTACTGATAGGATTTATCAGTAGTATATATGTAGAGACGTTCATCGGTGGTATAGAAACATCTAATAGCAGGGAGATAGATTTAAAGTGAGAGAAGGAAAAGGAAGCAGCATTGTAGAGATACATTGGAGAAGTGAAAGGAATGCAACGTGAAGTTCAGAAGTACCACAACACGAAGACCTGTGCAAATGATGCCTTGAAGATAAGGTATACATAATTTGGCTATATAGAGATACTAATCTGAGACCGGACGTTTAGGTCCAATCACTCGACGGGGAAATCTAAAACTCAATTAGTATGACCCGTTGCACAAGAGGTGTCTGTCGTGGCCCAAGTGGTCTAGTCGACAGCGCATTGGCGATGGAAACTGTGGGCACTGGGTTCAAGCATCGGTGGGTACATCATCCTTCACTGGGAAGCGGAGGTGTATCCAGTTGACGAGTCCGGAATAGGACAAAATGAACATCCTAGATTCCACTGCTAATCACCATCCACCAATTAACTTCCTTTACTAAGTCTGTTATCTTTTACCGTTACAGCAGTTATTTACGAATATATTCTAATTAGGAGTATATCAAAATAGACTAGAGGATATTCCCAAATGGCTTCAGAAACGAATAGAATCTTCAGAACCCATTGATGGGGAGAACAGGAGATTTAGCTCCTCTATTGAGAAACATTACATAGACAGGACATAATAATGACGTTTACACATCTTTTAAACATATCTATAAAACGTGTTTGGGGCATATCCTAAAGTTTGTGGAAGCCCCAGCTGGCAATTAGGAAGTTTAAACCAGCTTTATGTGTTCAAAGCAACAATTCGTCATCACATTAAACCAGCTTCTTTGGTAAACTTCGTTTTGATACCATAGCAGATGTACTATTACCTCTGTTATTTGGTTTAGTGGTCTTCATTGTTATTTTCACCTTCAATATGTCCTTTTAACTTGACCCAACTTGTCTATTTCCTCACCTCTTACCTCTTTGTTGATTTCATATACATTCCTATGATAAGTCCGTGTGTGATCAGATTGTTCAAAATGTGTTGCGCAAATACATTACAACACGATTCCGACAAATTACGTTTTCTTATTGCTTTGTCTAAAATATGTTAAGGTTATTTAGGGAAAAGATTATAGAACTTATCTGCAAAGTAAGTTTAAACTAAGGACTCAGAATCTGTGATTCTTAACAGCATAATGAGGGAAAGAGCAAACAGGCGTATGAGCCTGTTCGGATGCGTAGCGGCTAAAACAAAGCATTCGCAAGTGGGGTTAAACGTTTATTTAGTCAATTTTAAGTTGATTTGGTTTGATCTATTCTTTTAAGCCCTAGGGTGATGTAGTGCTGTGAAAGGTGTAGTGACTATACTGAATAATTATAAACTGAACCCATAGAACCGATATATGCGTTCTGTGGAGGCCGAAAAATATCAAATTATACGTTCATTGTAAAATAGTATAAATAATGAATTCACTGCCCATCATGTTTGTTAACTGAGATTGAGTAAGGACACGACCTAGTTCACCGCGCACTATGGACGACACAACTCCCCTCTCCAGCTTCTTGCTTTCCACTATTGCCAATCACCTCTGTCTCGTACCTGATCCGTACATCCACATTCGGATCCTTTGCTTCAATCTCCTTTCTCTCCACAAACACCATCGGGCTGTTGGTATACTCTTACGTGGAGTGAGCAACTGCATACCAAAAAGGACTACTTCATTACGTACATCTTTACTGTACGTATTTACTTGTGAATTTCGGGACAATTATAACTCACCAATTAAGTAACTGCTTTTCATATGTACATTAATTTGTGTGGACTGAATTCCTGTCTACTTACATATATGTTTGTATTAGTTTTGTCCTTTTCAATCGCGTATAAACCAGCTTAGTCGTTTAGTCCACAACAGTTCTACTTTATAGCTGACAAAACTTTCTTGAGACATGCACAGTCACAAAAAGCTCCAATGACTGCAAAGAGACTATTATTCTTCAGTAGTTTGCGTTCCTGTGAAACAATAATAACATGGAAAACTCAGAATCACCTAAACAATGCCGTTAGGCAGCTATACAATCCAATCTAAATAAAGAACGAGCACTTAGAATCAAGTAGAATACTCTTAACAACGTGGGATTAAAAATTCCATTCGCCGGATTCACACACCAACAATTCCCGAAGACACTCCAAGGCGAAAATAAACTTCATTCGTTTACTCAAACAAAATCACGTCGATGAACAACACATTATCAAAGTACACACAACCATAGAGAGAGAAGCATTAAAATGAGAAATTAAACAGGGATAATGACAGATAATAAAGCTCAATTCAGCATGTGGTGTACAAATGTCAGAATAATGATATACAGTCTAGGAGAAAAACGGATAATAATTACAAAGTTAGTTGAAACGTCGAGATAAGTATAAACATTGTATTATCTGGAAAATAGCAGCTTGTTATCCAGAGAACAGCACGGCTTCCGGAGAAACCTCTCATGCCTGTCAAATCTCTTCACTGCAAGAGAAAGCTGGGTCAAATCAAGGGACAACAGAAGACTCGTTGACGTCGTCTTCATAGACTTCAGCAAAGCCTTTGATAAAGTACCTCACATAAGACTACTCATGAAGTTGGAAAGTCTTGGTATCAAAGGCAGCTTACTAAACTCGCTCAGGGAACTCCTCATAGATAGGAGGCAGAGGGTTAGGGTCAACTTGAAACTCTCCTCTTGGACAGCAGTACGCAGCGGAGTGCCACAAGGCACGGTACTCGGACCTCTCCTGTTTATTTTGTATATCAATGAGTTACCTCTACTCACCGACTTAAAAGTTTGGAGAGAGCTGAAGGGCAACAGTGACACGTCCAAGTTGCAAGATGACCTCAACAAATTGACAGAGTGGTCCATAAAATGGATGTTCCCGATCAATGTGGCAAAATGTGCAACCATGCGCATCGGACAAGCAAGCACGAGCTCCTACGAACTAGAGGGAATAACACTTCCATCAGTTCAGACTCACTTGGACTTAGTTAGCCACGAATAAAAAACTACAGCACACTGTCGTGTGGTGGCTGCACGTAGTTTCAGGTCATTATGGGCAATTCGTAGAGCCTTTACTAGAATCACCAGAGATATGTTCACCTCCTTATATACATCTCTTGTGAGGTCAAGACTGGAAAAGTGTATCCAGGCAGCCAGTTCTTGTCTTAAAGAAGACACAAATTCTAGAAAGAGTTCAAAGGAAGGCAACACGTATGGTTCTCGGCATGACTAACTTATCATACGAGGAAAGACTAGACAGTTTAAATTTCTTCCCCCTATCATACCGTAGGCAGAGAGGAGATTTAATCACAATGTTTAAAATTTTAAATAATGACTACGAACCTGACCTGTTCTCTCTTTTCCTTCCCACCAGGTCGGAACACCTTAGAGGACATAGCAGGAGAGTTCAAAAAGCTAAGGAGAAATAATATTACTGTTGAGTACTGGTTCTCACACCGAGTCATAAACTCTTGGAACCGACTCCCAGAAGAAGTGGTGTCTGCAACCTCAACTGATTCGTTCAAGAAGGGTTTGGACAACCACAGAAATTTACTTGAAAAGGATTAACATAGGATCGAAGCCTTCTATCCTCAACCAATAAATCTGAATCTGAATAGTAATTTGATTGTATATGAGGAATTTTCCAAACAATCGTCACACTACATTTCGTATACTTCGAAGTCTCAGCGAGTTTGTACAAAGCTGCTTTCTGTTTCGCCATACCATTCTTCATGAATCAAAACAAAGTACAGATTTTTATTCAGCGAAAAAATATTTCGTTTAAACCATTTGATTTTTGAGCTGTACAATCGCATTTATATTACGGAAAAATGCATCAACTGGCACTAAAAATTGTTATATATATAATTTAATAATTCCCATTGTAGCATTAAGAACACAATATTCAACGAATAGACCCTTTTCAACGAATTCGTTATCAAGCTGTACAGTCGTATACATATGGTTTTTAAGAAATTATAGCCGGGGAGGGAATTAGATCAAAAGTGTGAACACATGAAATAATAGTAGTATGAAATGCAATTAAAATGTCTGTGATTGTAACCATAGTTAAATGTCAAGTGGCAAAACGACTAATGTAATATATAGAGTAATACATTAAGCAGTCAGTAAGAGGTTCTTTGCAGCAAAATTACAAATGACGTTCACCAGCCAAAAGTTGTTCTCCATCTCTGTAAGCTCCCTCATCTGGCCGTCTCCAAATGCATCTATCACGTCACCTGTTCTTGCGAAGCAAGGTAAATTGACCATAGCCAGAGAACGTTTTCCATACTGGTACGAGAACATGCTACAGCTTGGTCTTACAAGGGAGAAAGGAAGTGTGTGCGAAGCTCTATTCTAGAACATCTGATCGACTCCTGTCACTGTACCAACCCTGACCATGATTTTAAGATCATCTACCGAATCCATGCTAACTTGCTAGCCGCGTTTTCTTCGTTACAGACTTTTAAAGACAGAGGAGGCTTTGGCCATTCATGAATTTAAGCCAGACCTTTGTGTGCAAAAGAAATATGTACAATCCTTACTTCTGCCTTGGCAGTAGAGGGATAGACATTTATTTATGTATTTTGCTTATTTATTTATTCTATGTACCTTTCGCTTATTGCTACTATTATTATTATTATTACTATTCTCGCTCTGAATCTTTTCCGCTTGACCCACTTGTCATTTTAAACCCAAAATTATTAATTTTTATATTTTTTATTTTTATAATATTGAATTCTATCTTATTAAATTTCACACCATGTTATGTAGTGTTTTATATTAGCCTACTAACCCTATAACTGTACATCCCTTTCCAACATCTATACATCCATCTTATGTATTATTCTATATTTGACATTAATTATTTTGCCACTTGACATTTAACTATGATTATAATCACAAATATTTTAATTGCATTTCGTACTATCATTATAATTTCATGTGTACACACCTATGATTCAATTACCTAACAGGATATAATTTCTTAAAAACTATATATATATATATAAACCGCCCAGGTTCATAGACAAGAATCTGAAATCTAAGAAGACTTCCGAACAAGTCCAGTCCGTTCCAAAGAAAATACTTCTGCTTGATCTAAAATTCAAGGGTGATATTGAAGCAGAAATCTTTCGTAAACGCCTCTCCAAATCGCTGACGTAAACATACTTCGCCGCGAGCCTACGACTGACGTTTTCCTGCAAGAAACTGTTCAAGGAGAACGCGAAAGACAAGCTGTCACATTGGGCCACCTCAACGTGCATATACCAGTTTACTTGCTCTTTTGGAGCTGAGTACATCGGCCGTACCATGCGCCAACTTGGAAAACGCGCTCGCGAACACTACCCAGACTGGATAGTAAAAGGAGACCAAAAACGTGTATACAGTTCAGCGACAGAACATCTGGTCAACTCAGGACATTCAGCGCCTTTCGAAAAATCCTTCAAAGTAATACACAAGATTCAATCAAACCTATCAAAGGGAGTGAAATCAAGACATCTGGGCATAGCTGAGGCGTTAGCTATCCAAAAGCTCAAACCCAATTTTTGTATCCAAAAGAAATACGTCCAACCCCTGTCCCTGTCATGGCCATCATAAACAGGTAAATTTTTTTAGTAATGACCATCCCATCGCCTTCCTTATCTAAACTTCCTGTGTATTCATGTTATTTTAAGTTTTTCTTAATCCCTGTCTACACTACCATATTTCCATATCCACATTCTGTTTATTTTGTCATTTTACTATTTCTACATATTTAATCCCTGATTGCATAAACAATTATTCATCACACTAGTTTTTTATCCAAACATCCTGTATATTTTGTTATTTTTACATTTCTAACCCCCAATTGTACAATGTCAATCTTCCTAGTTATTATGCTACTTTGTTTGAGTTTTACCCATCCCCCTGTTTATTATGGCATTCTAATTCCTAATTGTAATTTTTTATTAATTTGACCCTTAACCGGAAATTATTCTGGAACTTTCCCATCCATTTGATATAAATACACGAATGTACAGCCTAGATAATGACTTCGTCAAAAAGAAAATTTTCTTCGCTGCAACTGTCTTTTTAATCCGTATAACCATATATATATATGGTGTTAGTAACAGCAGAACAGGGAATTGTCTATTGGCAAACTGATGTACAGATATGGCAAAACACATATATACTTCTATACAATGACAAAGATTAGTAGCTCAGATGGATGAGTTTGAAGCAGTTACATTCTCTATCTAAGTTGGATTAGTTACTTGAGAACCTTTCATTGTCCCACTAGACAACATTTTCAGCGCATACTTCAATTTGGTGAAGTGAGCTTTTAAATTACTCCACGAGTTTATTATTCATCTCTCCTGGTAACCTTAAGTGCGAATGGATATCCACGAAACTTCATCAAAAGACATCTTTGCAGAAGCCAACCAACCAAATTCAAAGGCCTCCAAGGTAAACATAAAGAAAATCATCTCACCGTATATAAAGGACTTCTCATAAATCGCTGCAAGACTCTTTGAACCTCTGGGAAGTGATGTCGCACATAAACCAACAAAATCACTTCACTCAGCTGGCTCTATGTAAACCAAAAGACTCAACAGTGGAAGAAGATAAAATCAACATCATCTACAAAATAAATTGCAACGACTGCGAAAAAAACACTATATTGGTCAAAGTGGATGCCCTCTTCGTCTTCGCATCTATGAACACAAACTAGCCATCAGAAGACACGATGTTCACTCCATCATATAACTGCATACAGACAACTACGGACATCAGTTCAACTGGGACGACGTTCAAATATTAGTAGGTAGACAAAACCAGAGAATTTCTAGAAGCCTGGTGCTCCAGTGAATCGGCGATTAACAGGTACATTGACACAGATAAAATTTATTAATCCAAATGAGGAAAATCTAATGCACAAGAAGTTAAACTTTAGATCAAGGAAACAATCAATACCAATACAGGTAGACTAAAAGATGTGCAGACGCACAAAAGAAACCAATCACGTTCAAGATTACCAGGAGAGAGGAATAATAAACTCGTGGAGAAACTTAAAAGCTTACTTCTAATTGAAACATGAGCTGGAGATGTTGCCTAGTAGGACAATGGAAGCTCAGAGAATGCAACTACATAAAAACATACTTATACTTCATAAAGAAATAATCATTTGCAAATATTCTGCCTACTGTGCTTCGTTTGTTTCCATATCGTATGTTATCTAGGCTGTTTCACAAGAATCTTTCACTTGTCCTATTCGCGATTTAATCCACCCCCCTGCTATTCCGTATTTTTTGCAGAAGACATCATACACAACATATTACTTATGAAGTCTTATCAGTAGCACCCGTCAAAATATGAGAAAAATAAAGGTAATTAACATGAAGTTATAGGGCGTTGGAGTTGGAGTGGATAAATTTAGAAATTTTAAAATAGTTTGCCTATAGAGGTGTATTAAGCGCTCCATTTCATACGTCTAATTTATGCCTGGTGGTATTCTCTAGGCAAATGATAATTCGATAATGCTTCAAGAATGAGCTATTGCATCCACTCTTTCATGTGTTCCTGTGGAGTTGATTATCTTGGAAGTTGTAAGCGTGTTCCTGAGAAACGCGCAGTTGAGCAGTACTTGGTTTCGGTTGCTGAAAAAAGAGCACAGGTAGTCTTAAATTTGTGTGAACACCTTTTTGGGTCGGGTCATTCAATCCCATGCCATTTATCCTTCAAAGTTATCTATAGAGTTAGATTAGGTCGTTTATAAAAGTTAACTTCTTCTCCACTCGTGTATACCTGAAGCTTTAGTTATACCTTGGTCATAGTAATGTACTTTTTCTAAACATATTTAATTTTATCGGTTAAATTCATTCCAATTGTTGGTTTCACAGAGATTTGATTCTTTACAGCTTTGATCAGGAGTTCGTTGGCATCAGTTAGAGAAACATTGGAAAATCTGGGAGTACTATATTATTGTATCGTTATTATTATTATTGATTCCTTGAGTTCTGAGTGGAACGCAGGGCTTCAACAGCACGTCTCCACTTTAGCCTGTTCTCTGCAGTCCTCTGAAGATGACCTTACGATTGCCTGTAAGCTTTCATCTCTTCCTCACATGATCTCATCCATGTCACTCTCAGACCAAAACCCAACTCATCGTTTCCCATTCAGGTTACTCTGAAAAGTGTGGCTGGCATGCAATGTCAAGCAACAGTTTCCTCAGCCCGTGTCCGATCCACCTTCATATTCTCCTAGGTATTTGTTGACCAATAGACTTTTGGTTGGTTTGCTGCACAAATTCTTTTTCGCTGGTCATCTGCTCTTCATTATGGAGCTGGAGAAGGCAGCTGTTGAGAAAAGTCTTCAGCTGGTTGCTGGAAATGCTTTTAGTGATTTCCGTGTCAAGTTTCTTACCCATATAGAAGGACTAACTGACTTAACATTGGTGTTGAAAATTAAAATTTAGTCGGCATTTTACTGATATAGTCCTTGCAATTCATGATTACGATTCCTCCGCCTTTATCAAGACGTAATATAATAATCTCTTCGTTTTTCATAAGTTCTTTCAGCTCCTTATAGTACCTCTTCGTCAAAATGGACCTTTCGTTGGGTTTAGCATTTATAGACTTGTGACAACAGTCGAGGATTGGTGCTTTGAGTTGTTTTAGGTTTTCATCTGATGTGGGTGTGAGATCGTAAGTTTGGTTTATTAGATTTTCTTCTCTTTTTCATTTGACTCAATGGAGATTTTCAAGCTACTCAAACGTTGCAAGGAACCAGTGACGGTGAAGGAGCTGGGTGGTTTCCTGCGTTACTCCGTCAAGCTTGCGGTAGCGAAGACAAAGATTGACTTTTTAAGAGATTGTATAGATCCACACTAGTATTCAAAGATGTATTGGAAGTCACTCAGACGCAACCACATCCAACCGAATAGCAGAACACTCAGACGACATACACGAAACAACATTGACTCCATTCAATCACGCATCCTCAAGCTAGAGCGAAACGTCTACTCAAGACCTCATGTAGTCGAAAACTTAGATCAAGAACTACACCATTCCTTCGAAGAATATGTACAACAAATCACTCAGAAAGAATGCAACAAGACTAAAGCAGATCTGCTCAAAAGCCTAAAGCCTACAATTAATACCGAATCTCCGTTCCCAAGCAATCCAGAAAAGTACGTATTCAATCTTCCAGACATCACACTGTCTACTACTCAACTAGAGGCACTATCTCTAGGTCCAAATTTCTGTGTAAAACCACCAAGTATTGACAAGCTACAGTGCCAGGTTCAGTTCGAAAATCTAATAAACCAAACTTACGATCTCACAACCACATCAGAGAAAACCTACAACAACTGAAAGCGTCAATCCTCGACTGTTGTCACAAGTTTATAAATGCCAAACCCAACGGAAGGTCCATTTTGACGAAGAGGTACTATAAGGAGCTGAAAGAACTTATGGAAAACGAAGAAATTAAAATTTAGTTGTTTATACTGAGTGAAGAAGTACTTGGCAACTGTTTTGTCCTAGTTTGGGAGTCCTCAGCAATAAGCAGTAGTTGGAGTTCGTAAACCAGTGGCTTAATGGTCTACAATCTCGCCTTTTAACCAGAAGGTCCTAGGTTCGAACCAGGGTGGGTGAATATTGATGAGGAGTCCCAAACTAGGACGAAACAACTGTCCAGTACTCCCACATTCACTCCACTTCAATTCACCTTCTCCTTCTTTATTCTCATCATCATCATCATCATCATCGCAATTATAATTTTTGACATCACCTGACCTACTTTAGAACTCTTAATACTACCAACTCACTTATTTGGTGATCTTTTAAGAATTTCAGAACTGATCCACTCCAAATCCAGCCCCTTCCCCCTTAAAAGTCACGTTAATTACCTTTATTCATATCATACGTGTGTATATTGACTGGGCAGTTTGTAACTTAATGCCTTTTGCAGCATTATACAGCTTGAAAATGAAGCCGTTTTAAAAGAAAAAATTTTATTGGGTGAATAAACACGTTGTTTCCCTATTCAGGGTATTGTCTGCATCACTTTCTCTCTCCTTTTACTCTGCTAAGCCTCGTTCCAAGTAGAATAAGCAACACAATGACTAAGTGTATTAAGCAGACATGATACATGGTGTTGAGATAGGAGGAGACAGTTATTTCCCATGTGATCTGTAAATCAAATATTTGACCTTAATGCAAATGACTCAAGGTCATTTCACTGAATTTTTATTGGTGCATACTGACCAATCAAAACAGAATTTTTTAATATCTTAAACGGGTAATTTAGTGTTCATGCGGAATAGCGATCTAATTCCCTGTAATTCCTAGTCTTATTGTCTCTCCCACAGATCATTAAAGCTTTGCCATCTCAGAATTCTATACATTTCTCAATGTGGAAACAGAATTTCAGTGATCAGCCGTGTATTGTCGTGCATTGAAATCGCAGTAAGAACGATGAGATGAATTGCAGAATCATTAAAGATCACTAAAAAAAAGAAGAGAAGAGAATTGGTATTAGGAGGATTAAAGTGCATTAAAGGATCACTTTTTGGCAAAGTTAAACTTTAAGCACCACTGACTACCAATCAGCAAATGACCTCGTACGCACCAATCACGTGAAGGAGGTACTTTTGTGTATGGAATAAACATATTTAGGAAAAAATGCATAATAACTACAGAAGTGTTACAGAGGATACCTTCCTCTCACATGTGATAAAAATAGATCTCAGTTTTAGTTTGGAGAATCAACAGAGTGTAATTCCGTCATGGGTAAAATTTATTTTGCTAAAGTCTCATAGCGATATACAGTAATATTTACTGAGCAATAAACGGTGCTCGAAATGTCATCAATAAATATTACTGTATAAAACTGTGAGACTTTATCAAAACAAATGTTACCCACAATGGAATTATACTCGACCACCACAGTGCACAAGTTCTATTCTTATATCAACAGAGGAGTTTAGCCACATTCTATGCATGTATTTATTTAGGTCTTCTAACCCTAACAATAACCCTAATCGTTCCTAAATCTAACCCTAACGTGAAAATATCCCTAAACTAACTGTAATCTAACTCGAACCAGCTCTAATGCCGCCTTTGTTAGGTTAACCTAACCCTAACTTGTCTTTGGCTTAAACCGTAACTTAATCTTTCCCAAACCTAAGCTGAAAATTGGCAGATATCCTATTTACTAACATAACACTTTGATAAGCATATTTGATTGATTTTGACAAAATTATTTGCCAGGTTTCACTAACTTGCTCAGTGAGCGTTAGTTAGTTAGTGGTGCTTAAAGTTTAATTAACTTGGCCCGAAAAGGCTAGACGGAAATCACTCTGATGAAATCAGTTTGGAAATCTTCTCCAATCTGCAGTATAAGCAACAAAATTCGGATTTCCAACAGCAATGTTAAGTTATTCCGTTCTCCTATTTGCATCAGAAACTTGGCGTGTTATGAAAAGCATTTCTAATAGCCTGCAGCAAACTTTTCTCGACAGCTGCCTTCTCTAACTCCCTATTGAAGATCAGATGACAGGGCAAAAAGAATTAGCAACATGAAACTCTCAGAGCGAACCAACCAAGAACCTGCTACTCAACAAATATGCAGATGGATCAGGCACACTCGGAGGGGACCGTCGAATGACATCGCACGCCAGTCCATCACTCCAGGGGGACCCAAATGGGAAACGACGAGTTGGGCACTGGTTTGAGAGTGACATGGAGGAGATCATGTGAGGAGGAGCTGAAAGTGCATGGGCAATCATAGGACCAGATTCAGAGGACTTCGGAGAACATGACAAAGTGGAGACGTGCTGTTGAAGCCCTGTGTTCCTCTCAGAACCCAAGGGAATAATAATAATAATTGGTGTCAAAAATTAAATTTACGGCAATTATAACAACGGTGAAGTATGTGTAGTGCGGTTTAGAATTTCCTGAGGTAAAACCTACATACTTGACTTCTGAGACATATCTTTCAGGCGACTATCATCAAAAGGTAGGAAAGATAGGTCCGGCGATACTTGCTGGTTACCAACTCTGCCTGTTGCCCAACTAAGAATAGAGGAGTTAACTGTGTATTTCAGCCAGCTTGAATCCTATCAAAGTCGTAAGAAGAAAATCAATGAAACATTTTCACAGTCTGAAAGATTTTAACGATTGAGTAACTTCAAGGCCTGTCGACATACTTTAGTATGACCTGTACAACGCTTTCCCAACTTTACGTTAAAGACCACACAGACTTGTAGATTATTTGAAAGTGAAGGAACACTTTCAGCAGTTTGAAAGAAAAATGGATGACTGAAGGTTCAAACACATCGAATAATATGAGGACAATTCTTCACTGGTGGTCACAGATACTCATCGTTGTACATCACGAATCAGCGAATACAGATATTAGGCTCTTCGTATAGAAAATAAGAAATCTAACAAAGCTACTACTTACTGGCCACTGAATGACAATCTCTTTGCCGTTGGATATGACAATCTAGGGCTTGATACCACATCGCTTAGTGGTTTCTGATTGATGCAACAGCTATTCAGGCTTTGTTAATCATTCACGTCAATCGAAAGCGAACTCTAAGCTGTTCAAACAGCCTAACCAATCTATTTCTTAGAGTTGATGAGCCCAACGTGATTTGGCCTGATTCAGCCCCTTCCTACTTTGTATAATTATTCAATGTCACATCATCATGTCTCCTGCTACTTACGACAAGTTCTATCTGTGCTGCTACTTATTTTATTTATAGGTTACACCTTCTGGAAGCGATTTTAAATGATATAAATGAAAGCATACAAACCAATAGTATCAGGATACTGCAGAATGGTAGACACAGTCGCCAAACAGGTAGTAATGCAAGCGAGTTTCAATCCATTTTAGTTGTTGTTTTTACCAGTACTCATTATGTGACTATCGTTAGCTTTATTTTAGCATTGATCTTCACTAGACACCTAACATTTTCACATAATTCCTGTAAATTTCATGGTAGATTAGGTAAGTTGAGGTCAGTCTTATCACTTTATATTTACTCAACTGGTGAACTAGTTTTCTAAGTAATGGCAAATAATACTCATATGAATGCTTAGGCTATCGCAGCAATTTTTTTATTCCTTCACGTTCCCAGTGGAACAAAAGGCTTCAAGCTAGAGGCTTAAAGTTTCTGTAACAGTGTTTATTTTATTTTACAGGATGAAGTTGCTAACCTCATGTCTAACCTTTCCTCTTTACCATCTTTTTATTACTGGCTTAGAGAGGTAAAGGTGTGAGTTTGTGGATGGGGATCAAACCCAGGATCATGTGCATGGTCGGCGAACGTCCTAACCGCTGTGCCACCGACGCACACCATCGCAGCATGTTAACATGGAATGGTGTGTTACATTCATGTTACCATGATTGAACAGAATCTCGAATTAATATCAACAAGTTAGATCACACATGCAACATTAGGTCTGCATCAAGAAGCTACCTTTATGTTACCATATGTGTGAGATGTCATCCATGCGTTCATCACGCAGTTATCACAGTGTGCTTGATCTCAGGTTAGCATATCAGCTCCTTGTGCAGATGCTTCGACGACGTCTGGTCGTGTAACTTGAAGTCATTTGGTGGATGATGACTAGCAGTGGAATCCAGGACAACGAGCATTTCGTCCTGTTTGGGACTCGTCGACTGGATGTTCCTGAATTCTCCAGTAGGTGACGGTGTTCCCACCGAGAGGTACCCTGGATTCCAACGCTAGTCAACATTCACCAATTGACTTCAAGTTACACGACCAGACATCGTCGAAGCATCTGCTCAGGGAGCCAACATGTCAACCTGCGGCCGAGTACTTCACTCCAACCAATCGACGGGAAAATCTAAATTAAATTAAATGATTAATGAAGCCTGTTGCATAAGAGGTGGCTGTCGTGGCCAAGTGGTCTAGTGGATAACGCTCTAACGTTTGAAATCATTGGCACTGGGTTCCAGCCTCGGTAGGAACACCAACACTCGCTGGGGAATATAGGTATGACGAGTCCCGAATAGGACGAAATGAGCATGTTGGACTTCAGTGCTAGTCACCATCCACTAAGTGACTTTATTTATATATTTGGATTTTAGACATTCGTTGTAATCGCACACTAAGTACTTCATTGATCATGCTGCTGATGTGACACTTATATAATGGCAAGCTTGCGTTTTAATGGTTGGTGTTTGTAGTCTGTCTGGTTTCAACATAGAATTTTGCACAGATGTGCAGCACTTCGAGTCGCCACACTTCACTCAGCACACGAAGACAGAGAAGAAAGTAAACCGAAACGCAAAATGGAGATAGTAAACAGAGATATGAGGCAAAAAGAATGGTAATATCGAAGAACAATATACTTTTATAAGGTAATATAAGTCACAAGGAATGAATGCATCTGCGCCAGCCATTGACAACGATTTTGAGCCATATCACCGATTGCAACCAGCCACTGGTTTTCACCGTGACGAGGACCACAACCAGGGAGTCTACATCTTCCTACGTGACTGGCTTGAACTAACTGATGTGGATTTCATTGACTGATGAAACCATGTTATGGTTTGACCACACCTGGCTCTTTTCCAACCTGTCCCTATGTCAGTCAGCTAACATTGCCCGTTGTCGAGGAAGGCCGTCGATGGCTAGGCATATGTAACACATATCTTAACCATCTCAGTCGATGTAACTTCACAGCCTCGTCTATTGATTTCCCCTCTTTACCTAGCGCTCGACGCCTAACCTCAATATTGCTCACCCTATAACACCTATTTTTTTTAATTTTTTTGATTACAGCTTGATGCCACACCGTATTTTCAGTACAAGTATGAAATTTTCAGCATGGATATCGGCAGCCCAAATTTTGCAGGCCGACCATAGATATCGGGTGTGCGTCGGCAGGGGATCGAACCCCGGACCATGTGCATGGTCGGCGAGAGTCCTGACCACTGTGCCACCGACGCACACCACCGAACACGGAAGGCAGAACGCAGGCATCTATGATCAAAGATAGCTAGCCAGGCTTTCCATATCCTCCACTCTCAATGGCCAGGTCTCATTGACAGCCATAAAGGAGGAAGGAACGTACTGATGAGCAGTACACACACCCTTTGGTTGATAGCCAGAGACGGCGTAAACTGGCATATCCGAAACTAGCTTTCTGTATCCGTGCTAAGATTTCATCAGTGATCAACCTATTGGGATTGATGCAGCTTCCCAAATAGGTGAAGTGGTCAAGTAGTAGGTACATTAGAAGCCTTGTAGTGTTTTTAAATTTCATTAGGAAAAATTTCTATGTAACGACAGAAGGCAAGAGTCAGGCAACAGATCATTTATTAAGGAAATCAACGCATATTTATATATTTTCATGTATATTACTATGGATATTTAAGTAAACAAACACAGTCTTCCGATTGGTTGTTTCTCACGTAAAGTTAATCTTTCATCTATTTGTGACTGTTTCTTGAATGTCAGATCATCTATATGTTAACTGCATCCGCCTACGCAAAGTCTGCTGT